>ML798797.1:0-27872 GCA_009831015.1 Picea engelmannii
GTTATCTGAAATGAAAGAGATCTAATGCATACATAAGAAGGTTATAATGATCAAATATGACACATACCATGATACCTCAGACCAATTACCTCATGGAGCAAGAGCCTTTTCTGATGCAAGCCCAGGCCGGTAGTGATGGAGGTCGGTACTGTTGGCAAGACAAGTCTGGCTGAGAAGAAGAAAAGATGGGCCCTCAAGGGCCATGTTCAAGTCAATCTGCTCTCGTACTCCATGTCTAGGACCATGTGGGCCTCGAGACATGATCTCCTAGTTATCCCTAGATATCGGGGATAACAGTGCCAATCAAATTTGGAGGAGAAATTATTGTAAATTTTGTAAGATCCCACATGATCAATAGAGGGAAATGCATGCTATGTTGAAAACTCTAGGGTGTAAGTGTAGAGTCGTGATGTAAACAAATGTAATTCTTATTGATGATGACAACATTCCACAATCCGATGCTGAATCTTCTTGCATAAATAATGTCATGTTGAAATATAGTAGGATCATTTATGTAGTTAGTGAGGAGCTCTCGTACCCATGCGAGCTCGTTGATTGAGACGAAGTTCAAGGTGGTTGGTGTTGATATTATGGTAGCCGCGGGAGGTATTAACCTCCATTTGTGATCTCTAACAAGATTAGAATATTCCAGAAGCAAGATTTTTTTTTGATATAACCCTAGAAGAGAAGTCGGCTAAAGGAAATATTATATACTAAATAATTAGCACCCAGAATGAGAAGTCGGCCCAGGCAGTCTGGCAGAAGCAGTATAAATACAAGAGGCCAATCTTCATTTTAGCCAGACTTCTCAAAATTGCAGAAGCACACTTGTGCGCACTGCAGAAGGCTAGTTTGTGTGTAAGTCTTGGCAGCAACTGCTGTCGACGGTTCTGCAATCTGCATTTTCGGTTTTTTGGGTTGGACTCTGATCAGTTTTTGTTATTCTTGCTTGGTGCGCTATCCCTGGAGAGAGGTGCGGCACCTTGTTTGGCTATTAAGCCTAGGGTTTGCTTCCGGAATAATTCTCTGTCAAGGTCAAGGTGCTTGGGGGTGGCATTAGTGTCTATGGTTGGGTGACAGTATTGCTATATTGTCTATGGTTAAACAAGCACATCAAATATTCTAACAAGAAATATTATATACTAAATAATTAGCACCCAGAATGAGAAGTCGACCCATGCAGTCTTGCAAAAGTAGTGTAAATATAGGAGGTCAGTCTTTATTTTAACCAGACTCCTCAGAATTGCAGAAGCACACTTGTGAACACTGCAGAAGGCCAGTTTGTGCGCAAGTCTTGGGAGAAGCTGCTGCCGCCAGTTTTGAAATCTGTATTCTCGGTCTTTCTGGGTTGGACTCTGATCAGTCTTGGTTATATTTGCTTGGTGCATTAGCCTTGGTTGGATATTGATCTGCTACTAGAATTCTTCTCTCTGTCAAGGTCAAGGTGCTTAGGGGTGGCATTAGTGCCTATGGTTGGGTGACAATATTGCTATATTGTCTATGGTTAAACAAACACATCTAATATTCTAACAGGTTATGGGCCCACACATCCTTCATTCAGTCTAACCACTAGAAGGGAGATAAGCCAAAAAGGTACTAAGCTCATTGAAGAACTGTCGCTAGGGTTTCTAGCAGGTGCAGTTACTAAAGCACTGTTGCTAGGGTTACTAGCAGGTGCAGTTGAAGAAACCCTAAAACCCTTATCCAACACCTTATGATGGAACACCTTACTCAAGGAGAAGATATTCAAGTGTGCCTTAGTCCAACGCACCTCTTGGCACTCTCAGAAGGCAGAAACATCAAGGTTGAAATTTTGGGTCAAAGCTTGACCAGTCATCAGTCAACCAAAGTCATGAATGAAAAGACAAGTCATCTACACTACTCAACACTCACAGGAACGCTTGAACATGACATGTGGATAATTGATAGTGGAGCTTCTAGGCATATGACATGAGATCAAGCCAAACTCTCCAATCTAAATGAAAAGAAGACATCATACAAGGTAGAACTTGGAGACAAAAACACTTACCGAGTCGAAGGAATTGGTCAAGCCTTCGTCAAGTTGAAAACATGTAACAATGTTCATTTGAGCAATGTCTTATATGTACCTGGTTTAGAAAAGAATCTTGTATCCATATCTTGCCTAGAAGACAAAGGAAACATACCATCTTTTGTAGATGGAAAAGTGTTATCTTGGCCTAGAGACTCCATCATAGAGAATGCCAGAGTTATTGGAACCCGTGAAGGAAGACTATACTAACCACTGGAATGAAATGATGAAGCCCTTGTACATGATGAAGTCAATCCCAATGAACTTTGGCATAGAAGGTATGCTCATATCAACTATCAAGCATTACCCTTCCTCAAAAGGATGGTTGAAGGAATACCAGAACTACAGTCTACACATGAAGGAATTTGCAAAGGATGTGCTCTTGGTAAGAATGTCAAGAAACCATTCTCAAGCAACAATAATAGAACTAAGGAAATTCTATATCTAATACATTTAGATGTTTGTGGTCCGATGCCAATCAAATCTCTAGGAGGTTCCCTTTACTGTGTAATCTTCATAGATGATTACTCGAGAAAGACTTGGTTATATCTCTTGAAGACAAAGGACGAAGTATTCAACAAGTTTCAAGAATTCAAAGTAGAGATAGAGAACCTTACAAACAAGTAAATCAAGATCTTGAGAACAGATAATGGAGGAGAATATACATCCAAGGAATTTGTTGCATTTTGCAAATCGGCAGGGATTAGGAGGGAGCTAACTGTTCCTCATAATCCTCAACAAAATGGTGTAGCAGAAAAGAAGAACAGATCTATTGAAGAAACTGTGAAGGCACTATTGAACGATCAAGGTTTATCTATGTATCTATGGGGAGAAGCAGCCATGAAAACAATATATGTTCAGAACAAAAGTCTTCACCGCATATTGAAAGATATGACTCCAGAAGAAGCCTTTTCAAGAAAGAAACCTAATGTGGAACACTTAAGAATCTTTGGATGCCCTGTTTACTTTCACATTCCCAAAGATAGAAGGAATAAATTAGAACCCTCAGGAAAGAAGGGCATATTCATGGGATATAGTGAATCATCCAAGGCCTATAGAATCTATATTCCGGAACAACATAAGATTGAAGTCAGTAGAGACGTAACCTTCAATGAAAAGATGGCTTTCAAGAAATCCATAGAAGAAACTATAAAAGAAGAGTATGAAGATCCTATTGAATAAAACACGTCTTCCAGAGAGTCAGAATGAAGAAACAAAACAACTTGATCATCCGATGCAACCATGTGAGACCATTGATTCAGACACTGTACCCAAAACCAAGAAACGACCAGCTTGGCTTGAAGCTACCCTACAAGAAGCAGAAAGACTCAAGGCCCCAAGTGGGACCTTCAGAAAAAGTAAGAAGCCCAAGAGATTCTCCAGCTATGCAACATGTATGACAAATCTTCTAGACGAAGATCCTACTATGTTTGAAGAGGCGACTCAGAAGAAACAATGGAGAGAAGCCATGACAGAAGAACACTAGTCCATCATGAAAAATGATGTATGGGAAATTGTACCTAGACCTAAAGAAAAATCAGTAGTAACTTCAAAATGGGTCTATAAGATCAAACATGCAACAGACGGAAGCATGGACAAATATAAAGCAAGGTTCATAGCTAGAGGGTTCTCCCAGAAGGAGGGATAAGACTATGACGAAACATTCACTCATGTTGCCAGATATACTTCCATTAGAGCTATTTGTTATAATATAATGGATGTGCTCGTTTTACCATTGACAATATCGCTATTGTTACCCAACCATAGGTCGAAGCCACCCTTCGAGCACCTTAACCTTGACAGAGAATCACTCCGGAAGCAAACCCTAGGCTAGATAGCCAAACAAAGGGTAGCGCACCAACAAGAGCTGATCAGATAGTCCAAACCCTAACCAAGAGATAGTCCAAGCCAAACGTGATCTGCTAGGTGCAGCAGCTGCACCTCAAGCTTGGAGAAGGAAAGCCACTAGGGTGTAGGCTCTTCTAGGCCTTAGCGCCTCCTTCTTCTTGGACTATTTAGGACTAAACTTATTTAGGCAACAACAATTAATCACCACCTCCAAGGTGCTAGCACTTTAGGGCCTTAGAGCTTATACAATTATTAGAACAACCTTGCAAATTTCAATAAACAAAAATAAAAGAAGTAGCACTTAAGTTCTTCACTTCTAGCATTCATTAGGCATGCAATATCATAATCTCATATGAGCAAGTAAACCATATAGTTAACCATTCAATAGATGAAAAAAATGCAGATTTTACTTACTAGCACCAAGAATAATCATGCAAAAGAAGACTAGATTGCCAAATGCTCCACAATATTTGATCCAAGTTGCAAGAAAGAGCCTTTAAGAGAGGTGCGCCTCACTATTTCAGCTAAACACTCCTCAAGAGGGCGAAAATTCCAGACCTCTTGTCTCTCAATGATAAGTTATGATAAAATGAATGTCACTTTTGTCTTATTTATACCAAAATTGTGACCTTAATTAGTTTTTAGGTCAAAAACAGGGTCGACCTGGCCAATTTACTATAAAAATTAAATTTTGACCAAAATAAATTCAATTTGCATCTAAAAAGGCCTTCAAATTCATTGGAACGGTTTTGTTTAAAAAGAAGTGTTTTATCTATGCAATTTAATTATATATTTTGTATAGGACATTGGCTAATTGTTTCTCTCATTTGATGGTGTTATAAGATGTATAAGAAAACACGTATTTATCAGATCTATCTTCATTGAGTGAGGGAAGTTCAAGTAGAATAGAGGAAAGTGAGACATCTAGTAGGTCTAACATGCGGAGATCAACTAGAGGTGAGAAGATCAGAAGAAAATTTCATAGACGCATGGAATTTTTTCTTTCAAAAGGAGGATCATGTTCTTATGATCATGAGAGCATAGACAACATCGAGGTGCCCTTCAGGTACAAACATATAGTGAAACGATGGGTACCCAAGGATCTTCCTAAAATAAACACTGATTTTTGTGTAAATGAAAGGATACACTGAATTGCTTCATCGTCATTACATGGTTTGGGGATATTTTCCATGGATAGCATAAAGGTCTATTAAGGTGGATTAATTGAATTGATAGAGTATGTTGGACCATGTTATATCTACAAAGATTGGATACGACTAGTCCAATATACAAAAAGTATGCGAAGATATGGCCTGGATGCAAATTATATACAGCTAAAAGACAATGATCAAAATAAAGGAACAACTATCAATATTGACGGAAGGTCAAAAGCAGCGGGAAATATTGCAGGGTTTATAAACAGTACACGACCCGCGACCACAAATAAGCAACCCAATTGCGTATTTGAGGGGCGTGAGTATTCGTATGTGCAATAAAATCAATAGCTGGAGGGGAAGAGTTATTGATTGATTACAATTTGAATTTAATAGATACAAACGTTTCTATTATGGGGGCGATACATATACTATTTTACCCAACCTATAAGCAATGACTCTTATATTTTATGATTTTCATTATGTTCTTTAGTCACTCTTTACTTTTATGTTTTTAGCATGCCATGTTTTTGTCCCATGTGTATTCATGAACTAACTTTATTTCTCATACATTTGAATTTATTTCTCATGATCATGATCACGGTTCTAATTTACTGTAATGTGGTAGGTTGATTGTGGTAAATCAATAGCCTCAGAACATGTAAACGAACAACAATTTTTGAATTGCAATTAATGTGCATTTTATTTCTGTGACGATCCGTTATTTTATTTGTGTACATAATTGAAACAACATTTATTTTGTTTAAATATGTAGTCGACAGACCATGATGTTGATGATGATTCGCTCAAAGAAATGGATTTGTATGCATCCCCCGACCCTATGGTATTAAAAAAAAAATATCAATGAAGTGAACAGGGAACTGGCTCACTTGTTAGACATTCTAGATCAAACTCCTGAAGTCGAAGAAAGGATCGGAAAAGTTATCACAAGGCTTAACACATATAAGGCAATAACCATAATTTCAAGTGGTTTTATTTTTATGTCATAAGATCAATTATGAAAGCTTGATATTTAACTTTTACATTATCTAAACGAAAAAATGTTTTCTTTCTTATATAGAGATTTTTGGATCTTGTTAACCCTGACATGCATGGTGTCAGTAGTATTGGTGTTGCACAAACGCCACAAGGTATCGACGCAGACCCTCGTATAACTGCCAGGACGTTGCTATTCACATCTCCACCTTCCACACCATTTGATGGGAGCCACGCCACGCACCCCCAGGAAGCCACACATGTAGGCTCTGGAAGTGGTGACGGAAATGACGCTGATGATTTGGTCAACTATATGGTCGTTTTTCCTAAAGCAAGACATGTGACCAGCATGGGGACCCTTAAGGGCACATTTATGGTCAAAGAGGAAGGGCTTCCATTAAAGTAAGTTAAAGTCACAGGTAATTTTTAAAATTTTAATTGTTTCATGTTCTCTATGTAGACAAACATATATCATCTAATTTATTATTTTTAAATTAATAATCATATAATCTTTTTGTGTGTAGGGAATAAAGATTTTTATAGGGCCTTGGAGAACAAGGCGTTGCTGATTTTTTGATTTTTGGGCCCACCATACAGGAGAGGTGGAATTCTCAGAATTCCAACCTCAAAAAAGAATTGATGGATTATCTTGAAATCCTTTTTGGTTAGACACATTTAATAAAACCTTGGTCATCGGCGCAGTTGGCCAATATTTAAAATATACGCAGGAAACCTATAGGAAGCACTTGAAACAAAACGATAGGTACGAGCATCCTCTGATGATTCCAGAGAGGGAGTGGAAGGCCCTCAATGAGGACTCAAAAGAGAAGAAATTGACAAATGAAGGAAAAAGACCCTCTGATCCCAGAAGGTAAATTACAATTTCAATTCAATACCTTTAATTTTTTTTAGATCTAAATAAAAGTGTGGTATATATTAACATACTTGAAACTTTTGATGATAGGTTGACTGACACTTCAAATGAAACAAAAGCAAGGCTTGCCAAATGTGGCCAACACAGGCTAGGCCAGGGCGGCTACTTGAAGTTGCAGTCACAAATTGTAAGTACCCAAATATCTTATTTGTATCGCCTTCAAATTTTTAGGTAATTGCAACCAATAACATTAAAAATACATACTCTTATGCAATGCAGGGTGATGAGTTCGGTACTGAAACCACAGAGGAAGACCTCCATCTTGGTTACAAGTACGGCTATAAAGTTGTAGTTGAACATCGGAAAAGCTTGGGATAGTTAGCAAGAACCACTTTGCAGGATAAGGTAAATAAAATTCAATCCACATTAACCTTTCATTATTAATATAATACAATCATGTTTGATATCATCGATAAATTTAATCTGTTACAACTGTGTTTTAATCAGGGGAGCAACATTGTCAACCGACCCACTAGTATTGGAGAGCAGTGTGTTGATAATGGTTTGCAACCAGAAGATGGTTCTCCCATGCAGTCCCATTCCACTAGGGTACAACCCCACGATGGTGCTACGACTGAAGCACATGATGGTAATATGGTTGTATTTTAATCATATATTTAATAATTCCGTAGTTATACATTTTTTTTACTTACACATTTATGATTGTCCTTATAAAGTTTGTGGTTTCAATGGCAGAGAATGTTGTATTTGAGGGTCATACAGTTGAAGAGGATCACGCGGGGGAAACCATTCCAGCAGTGTCGACCAGTGCACTAGGTAAATAATGACATTGCAGGTGTTTTTTTAATATTATTAAACTAGTTCAATGATATTTAAAAACTGACCATCTAAATTTTAGATTTTTTGCTTTTGTAGGTGATGCATCGTCACATCGGCCTCCATTACCCCGTGAGTACCCTGCGACTAGGTGTGCTCTACGTGAGAGGACACAAGCACAATTAGATTTTGAAGAGCACCCATAGAACGAAGACATCGATATTGATGAAATACTTAGGAATTTTGGAGCTAAGAAGAAGAGGTTGGCTAAAACTAAATAATGATGTACAATATTTTAATAACTATTTATAAAATCTATTTTCTATGGAACAATTTTTTGTACTCATGTTGGAAAAAAATGAAATATAGATGGTTAGTTCTTATGTTCAAAGCAAATTGAAATTAAACAACTTTGTAGTTATTTTAGCTTAGCTTTCTTGCATGGCTTTACAATCACATTCTATCAGCGTTTAATATTTTTAATGCATATTTTCAAGTAGAAAATAGATTGGGTATTGGGGAATTGAGAGTGATATGAGGGGGGGAAGGGAACAACCATAAGATTTTTCACCTTCATGTGGTTGGCTCTGTTCTGTAAAGAATAATTTATTGGAGTCGTTTAATCTTGGAGCAAACCTCCCTCGATCCAACGGAACAACAACAAAGTCAATGTTGACTTCGTTGCTACTACTTCAAATCAAGGGAGTGTTAGAATATAGAAGATGGTGTGCTCGTTTTACCATTGACGATACCCTCGTCACCCAACCATAGGCCGAACCCTCCCTCTGAGCACCTTAACCTTGACTGAGAATTCCTTCGGAAGCAAACCCTAGGCTAGATAGCCAAACAAAGGGTAGCGCACCTTTCCCCAAGGATAGCGCAACACAAAACACTGATCAGATAGTCCAAACCCTCACCAATAGATAGTCCAAGCCAATACTGAAACTAGCTGCAGCTGCAGTCCTCCTTCACATGTGCACACCAAACTGGAGCTGCAGTGCGCACCAAAACTGGGAACTGCAATTCTGAGATGCTGTCAAATGAGAACTGGCGCCCTGTATTTATAGTGGTTCTGCCGGTTTTGTTGGGGCCGACTTCTCCTTCTGGATAAGTGTCTGTTCAGTATATTATTATTATTTCTGGCCGACTTCTTCTCTTGGAGGCTAATAACTTAATATAAATTATCTTCTTGAGCCGACAAGTCTTCTAGGGTTATTAGCCAACTCATTAGGGTTTCTCTTGCTTCCCGGAGTCTTCTATTCTCGTCAGGTTCACACGTGGAGGTAAATACCTCCCGCAACTACCATAATATTAACACTCCCTCCTAGCTAGAGAGGTATTTACAGGTAATGGACTTGAGCACAAAACATACCATTTACCCGGTAGCATCAATATAGTCATCTAGACTACTTCATGACTAGATCATGAACATCACCATCATCATCAACTGCATCATCTCTCAAAACCATACTTCATCTGAGTAATTAGATATGATGCTGGATAAGTCACTCTCATCATAGAGTGATACAAGAGGAGTAAGAGCTCTGAACTGTTTTTCGTTTGGAAATTCTTTGTTCATCATTCATCTGAATGATCATTATCTCCAATAAACTGTTGATAGTCTTCAAGGAAATTTAGAACAAGGATAGAACACACCTGTGTCTATTCATAGTAGTACATAACTACAATCCAGTGGTTCACTACCACATCAAGTAACACACAATTACTTGATCAACAACGTATGGTTGCGAACAGTGAAACATATTCACCACAGTTGTCCTCATCTACTGTCATACAGTCTTCATAACAAACATCTGATAACATCCTGCATAGAAACAATGTTATGATATAAACTGATTTGTCTGGGCCAATCTTTCACTCACATCTGTGAGCTCTGAAAGAATATCTGCCATAGTAATCTTCATCTACTATCATATAATCTTCATAACAAACATCTGATAGCAATCTGCACAGAAACAATGTTATGATATAGATTGAATTATCTAGGCCAATCTTTCACTCACATTTGTGAGCTTTGAAAGAATATTTGCCTCAAGAACAGTGGAACATATCCACCACAGTAGTATATCTCTACTGTCTGGAGACAGGTAGTCTCCATAACAATCATCTGATGCCATCCTGCATAGAAAAATATTGTTAAAGATAAACTGAATCATTTGGGCCAATCTTTCACTTAGGTTTGTGAGATCTGAAAGAATATATGCCCTCATCAGCAATGGGCTATCTGCCTTATTCTTCACAAACAAGAAAGAAGGATTGTCTCTGATTTCTGAGCCTAGATCATTTCTCACCCTGGGCCATTCTTCCTACACTAATCAAAGTGCACCCTAGACAGAATGTCTAAACCCTAAGAAATGTTTGGACCATTCCCCACCCTGAGCCATTCCTCCTACACTAATTAAAGTGCACCCTGAAGAGAATGTATAAACCCTAAGGAATGACTGTCCCTGATTGTTGAGCCTGGACTATTCCCCACCCTGGGCCATTCCTCCTACACTTATCAAAGTGCACCCTGGAGAGAATGTATAACCCTAAGGAATAACTGTCTGGACCATTCCCCACCCTGGGCCATTCCTCCGACACTAAACAAAGTGTAACCTGGAGAGAATGAGTCTGCCCTAAGGATTGTCTGTCCTGCATCAACCTCCAAAACGAACCATTCTTCGAAATTGCTCACAACTGTGAACTTCGAAAGAATGACTGCCCGGCAAGGCAGACCATTCTACTTGACCACTACTCAGAGCGATTGCCAAGAAGAATGACTGTCCTAGACCACTCCCCATGTTAACCACAATGGGAAGTCGTTGTCTATGATACATCAACAATCAGTTTGCCTCCCATGTTAACTACAATGGGAAGTCACTGTCCGTCAGAAATCTCAATCCACTTTCCGAATAGGAAAGCATCTGTCCAATCTGGACTATTTTTCAATTACAAAGATAAATAATATTTTCAGTGTTCTCACCTAACTTGGAGAATCATTTCTTCCTTTTCCAATAAGAAGGAAGTTGTTTCCATCTTGAGTACGCAAACTCGTTCATCTTGGATAGAAGCTTTACCAAAATGTCTGCTTATCTGTGGAGATATGTTGGAGAAATCATTTTCTCCTTTCTGGATTTTATCATGGATAATGTAATGCTTGTACTTTAGTCTGGGACACTTGTGAAGGCTTCATGTAGATCTGAACAATAGAGTATATCATAGTTGGAGAACTGGAACATATCCATGTGGCACTTCTTCTGTCATCATGAGATCTGATCTTCTGAGTAGTCATCTTGATGTCATAGGAAATCTTCACCACGCTTMTGCTGTGCACTGGAGGTTCTTCACCAAGTTGTCTTCTTCTTATCTRCATACAKGAGTCTCTTTTTGGTATACCTCAARGTCTTGAGATTGCTCTTCATACGCTCTTTATTTAATTTCTCTGGAGAACATACTTTGCATTTATCTGATGTAGAATTCCAACTCATGGATGTCGCGGATGATATAATGACTCATGCAGTGATATGTCTGTTGTACTGGAACAAGTAATCATCATAGTCTTCTCCCTCCATCTGGAAGAACCTCTGGTTTTGGATTTTGCAATGCTTTCATTCATAAGTCTTCTATACACTGTTCTTCATCACGACCTCAAGTTCTTCTGCTTGATTGCTTTTATTGAGTTCATATTAGGCTGGTAATCTTGTGATTCTTGATACAATGATTGGTTGTTCTGGTTCCTCTTTCTTTCTTGGAATCCTCATGCTTTTCTTTTACTTTTGGGTCCATGGAGTTTCTTATAGATTCCATGCCCTAGAGATTCCATTTCTTCCTTTCATCATAGGATCATGGATCTGGATGGACGACCAGGAATGCTTTAAGGCTTCTCTTCGAAGAGGTCTTCTTCTGCGGTTGAGCTGAACACGTACTGTCTTTTCATGGCTGCTACCATGGATATATATTTTATCATCTTCAATGGATCATAAGATTAGCTCCATCCTAACCCTTGTTTCATGTAAGAGTGCATGTAATCGGCTCCCTCCGTTTAACATAGTCCATGCTTCCATCTGCATCCTTATTGTCTTCTGCAATATATAATTGGCTCTCTTGTCTAGCATAGTCCACGCTTCCGTCTTAGTTGTCGTCATAAGTCTTTCTCCAATTCCTCTTGATGTCTGACTTCTAAGTCTCTTCATGATTGATTCGGCTTATCCTGTAGTAGCTTCCACATGATTTGTATTTCTTCATGTGTATTATCTAATGATATTCATTCATATCTTGTTGTTCTTCCATAGGTATAGTTCTTCTTGGAACACATTAAGAGATAGATATACAAGATACGTACATAGACGATGCAAACAAGATATGTACAGAAAATAAGAAGAATGTTGTTACCTTTTTAGTAGAAGAAGTCTCTTCCATCCTGCATAGTCTTCTTTGTAGGTTCCTTTTCTTTTGCAATTGACGCTTCATGTTTCTCTTTCCTTTTCCTTAGCTCGGGACACTGGTTCCTGTAGTGACCGTACTTTTGACAGTTGAAGCATTGTATTTTTGAAATGTCTTTCTCTCGATTTGGCTTCCTCTTTGAACCAAACTTCCTTTTGTTCCTGAAGTTCTTGAATCTTGTTGTGAAGGCTTGATCATCGTACTTCTTTTGGGGTTTCTCTTTTGCATTGATCCTTGATTCTTCTCGAGCACAACAAGTCCAAAGTTCTTCAAATGTTGGGTAGTCCTTCCTTGTGTTCATGCTTGCAACAAATGCATCCCATGTCTTGGGAAGACCATTGAGTACTATGTTCACCAATTCCTTTTCTGAAGTGATCTCTTCAATAGCTTGTAGTTGATATCTTAACTGGGAGATCCTTACAAAGTATGATGTTATGCTGTCGTCGTCATTCATCTTCATGTTACGGAGTTCATTCTTCAGACTCATAACTTGTCCAATGTTTCTGACTGAGAAGAGATTTGTTAGAGCATCGTACATCTTCTTCGATGAGTCAAGATGGGAGATGTAGGGTATCAAGTGGTCTTTTATGGAATCCACTATGATACTCATGGCATTGATGTCAACATCTTTGAACTTCTCCATAGCTACAATGTTCTGCGGTTTCACGATCTTTCCTTTCACAATATCCAACACTTTATTCTTAGCAAGGATGAGGTCAATCCTTGTTTTCCATGCTCTGAAGTTAGAGGCTCCATCTAGCTTGTTCTCAGACTTCATAGAGTTCGTCATGGCTTGCTTGACTTGGTCAAAGCCTAGATTTGACCAGAAATCCAAACTTCACGTCTTGGCCTTCTGAGAGTACCAAGAGATGCGCTAGGCTAGGGCGCACTGATCTATCCGGAGATTAGGTCAATCTCGTCACTTAAGGTGCCTCGACAAGAGGTTTAGGGTTTCTGCAACTGCTTCTTCTAGTAACCCTAGCTGCAGTGCTTTGGAAGCTACTCCTGCTAGTAACCCTAGCAGCAGTTCCTCAACGAGCTCAATATCTAGCGGCTATGTTTCCTTCCAGCATTTTAGGCTGACTGAAGAGGTGTGGGCCCATAACTTGTTAGAATATAGAAGATGGTGTGCTCGTTTTACCATTGACGATACCCTCGTCACCCAACCATAGGCCGAAGCCTCCCTCCAAGCACCTTAACCTTGACCGAGAATTCCTTCGGAAGCAAACCCTAGGCTAGATAGCCAAACAAAGGGTAGCGCACCTTTCCCCAAGGATAGCGCAACACAAAAGACTGATGAGATATTCCAAACCCTCGCCAATAGATAGTCCAAGCCAATACTGAAACTAGCTGCTGCTGCAACTGCACCTGCAGTCCTCCTTCACACGTGTGCACCAAACTGGAGCTGCAGTGCGCACCAAAATTGGAAACTGCAATTCTGAGATGTTGTCAAATGAGAACTGGCGCCCTGTATTTATAGTGGTTCTGCCAGTTTTGCTGGGGCCGACTTCTCCTTCTGGATAAGTGTCTGTTCAGTATATTATTATTATTTCTAGCCGACTTCTTCTCTTGGAGGCTAATAACTTAATATAAATTGTCTTCTTGAGCCGACAAGGCTTCTAGGGTTATTAGCCAACTCATTAGGGTTTCTCTTGCTTCCCAGAGTCTTCTATTCTCGTCAGGTTCACACGTGGAGGTAAATACCTTCCGCAGCTACCATAATATTAACAGGGAGGTCGTTTGATCCAATATTAGACGCGCGGCTCCAATAAATTATTCTCGAAACCAAGAGGATCTCATTCAGGTATGTTCTGACACTCTCATAAAAATGCATCTTAGAGTAAATAATACGCTACACATATGACTTGTATTGATTTTGTAGATATGTATGGAGGTTGGATGATTTTGGCAGGTACTTTATGATATTTCTTCATCGAGTGAGGGAAGCTCAAGACAAACAAAGGGTCATACAATTGAAGAGGAGCATGTGGGAGCAACCATTCCAACTATATCGACCAGTTCATTAGATCAGGTCTGATTGCTCCTTTCAGCATAGTTTATATAGCCATCATTTATGGTTATGTTTAATGTTTATGAATTGGTATGTGATTATTTATTAATGCAGGTTTTGCTATGTGATAATTTATTGAGATATATCATATGTTTAGTACTTGTCATGTTCTCTATTTATTCTATATATGTTATATACCTATTACAAGTGCTTCCACTTCTTAATATCAAACACATGAAACTCTTATAAAAAGTTAGGACTTGGAAAAATATGCATAGGTAAGACTCAAACAACAAGGATGACTTCCATTTCTTAGTATGAAACACATGAAACTCTTATTAAAAATTTAAGACTTGGAAAAAAAAGTATAGAAATCACGTGACATCATGAAAGTGATACTAGATTAGTAGATAAAAAAAACTTTCTTCTCTATCCAACTCTTTAGAAAGCTTCTCATACTCATGCCTTATACCCAAGCACCTAGTGATGACACAAGGAATCTAGTATCCTTCACCCCAAACCACCTTATAACACTTTATGAATTGCCAAGTCACATTTGCTAACTCTTCACCTTCACTAAAGTCTAATGAATCATGCACTGCTCCCATAGTCACCAAGGTTCCTCAATCACCTTTGTCTTCATGGTGTTACATGAGACTTGTGCTCACACCTTATTGACATGTCTTGGACATGGACGATGTATTGGAGACGTGGGTTACATCTTGGGTACAAATAGACCATACTCGATTTGGCAGGGTATGTTGGGGATGTAGGGGGGTAAGTCCTCATTCATGTTCCTCATGTCTTGGACACATGGACATACCTCGTGGAATGATGAATCTCTACACATTCCCAAAGTGTTGGTTTGTGCAATGACAAAAAGAAAAAACCATAAACACTCTCACCCTTTCCTAGTTGGTCCACCTACCCTCTTCTTTATATTGAAACCTATACAAACCATAAATAAAATCATTTTCACCATTTTCTATTCATTGTTAGTTGGTGCGAGGCATCCCTTTGGTGTTGGGAATTACTTGGAGCTGAAAAATCACATTTGCAATAGATTTTCTGAGTGTTTCCCTTGGATTTGACGTTTATGATGCATTGGTAGAGCACATGGAAGCAGAAGGGAAAGCGTTGGCTAATTTATGATTTTGACATTTATTACTTTATTTTTTATAATTATTTATAATTATTGGTAGAAATCTATGTTGTTAGAACTGGAATTGACACTGAACCTGTCAACCGAAAAACAATAGCCGAACTAGTCCATCCCAAAAAATTGGAGCAAAGAATAAAAACAAAAACAAAATTAGTGGACCAAAACAGATAAAATTTTCAAATTTTGATGAATTTCTTTTATTCATATACATCAATGTAAATCCCAGTCATTAGACCCAAAATATGCAAAGTTTTCTCATGTATATACCATGCAAGGGTGAATATAACAAAATAGCGCTAAGTGCAATACATGTATGCAACAAAATACATAAACAATGAGGCTCTAATTGGCCTCTAGAGTCCTAAAACGATCATGCTACAACAAATAACTACATATCATCAAAATCATGCCCTATTGGGGTCCTCATCATCAATAACACCCTTTGCCTCCGACGTCAGCGTTTGCCTCTCCCTCGATTCATCGGGGATATCAGGATTTAGTACTAGTGCTTGGTGCTACTTGTAGATAAAAGTCCATACACCTTGTTGCTCAAGTTAGCACCCTCCAATTTTGATGAAATTGGATAATCCCTAAAAATAAGATTGCTAAGGCTATGGAGTGGGGTTCTTAGGTGACATAGGAAGAGTAAGCCTTAACAAAATGTATGGTTGTTGTAGTATATGAAATGGGATGGAAATGCAAATGGGATAAGGACAATATATATAAATGAAGGACAAAAACAAGGAATAAAAAGAGATGGAGGGAAACCAATGCCTATCAGTCATGGGGTAATGGAGCCATAAGGAATTGGATAAATGAGAGAACATGTATGTCACAAAAAACTACTTTGAATTAGGTCATATGGTAGAAAATGATTGTTTACCATATTCCACCAAATAATAGGTGAAGGAACTATTTGATCAATTCATCTTTAAGGTAAGGTAAAAAGGTAAAAAGGGCCTAATATGATGCAACTGAACCTTAAGTGTTTTCTGGAAATTTGTTGATAAATCTAGTCTTGGAGGGCTGAGATTTCCACTCATCAATCAAATTATAAAGGAATTTTTTTATAGCTGAAATGTACTTCCAAAGTTGCAACTTAATTGATAGAAGAAAGGAGAACAAGTGCAGAAATAAAACAGGAAATAAAGAAAAAGGGAGAGCCTCGTCACATTGCTTTACTCCTTGATGAATGAATTCATTACTAAGCCTTTATAAGAGAATGACAACAAGAATCATTTGCAATGACATGAACAACAATTTGAAGAGCGTAAATAAACCATACATCAAAGTGGATCAATACCAAGTCCAATTCCATGACACCGAGATTATTCTTATCCTCTTATCCTCTGTTTTGTTTGTTTTTTATTTTATTTTTAAATACCAACAAGTCATCAGTATTCCGACGTCCCTCCTGTCGTTGATATAGTGTAAACTTCGGATATATATACCCCTCGTCGGTATTCCGACGTTCCTCTTCTGGCGTATTGTGCAATGTCCCTCTCGTCGTTGATATAGCATAAATGTCAGAGATATAGGCCCCTCGTCGGTCTTGCGACGTCCACTACGGGTCCCGTGATGTCACATGTCCAACTCAATGGACGTCTATTTTGTGACGGCATGTGGCATCACAAGTGAGACGTTCCGGCGTCATGGTTGCAACGTCCATAGTGGGCTTGGACAGTGAAAGTAGATATGACACGTGTCCACTGGAAACGTCGCACAAGAGACGATATCTATGTCGTCGGTATAACGACATCATGTGAAACGATGTTTGAGGGGGTCTGATGTTTATTTTTCTCCCAAAAATATAAAGTGGCAATTGGTACGAACACGCCATCGAAAAATGACCCAAATGTAATAGTGTTCGGTAGAGCATTCAGGATACACTGTGCATACTACCGCAAGTAGTTGAAGCATACAAGGCGATTGCACATTTTAAAGAAGGAAGACACCATATGTATATTCAAGCTAAGAGGGACCCCGATCAGTTGTGGTTGACGACCAGATACAAGTTGAAAGGATATCACTAGATATCACCAAAGAAAAGAGCATAGGAAGAACAGACAAAGAGTACAATGAAGATAACAGAAGTAGGACCGATGACCTCTCACCCATTAGAAGTATATGCATAACGTCGAATGATAAAGATATCACTAGGAGCTATAGAGTTCCCATCGATAGATATGCAGGAGCAAGCACAAGCATTAAGTCATATTGACTTAGTCTTGTCACAGTTGCCAATGACTGTATTAAAGGGTTTGCAAACAAGTGTCATGCAGAAGAAAAATTTGTGCGTGGAGTCAAAGGTGATGGAGTTTACCAAAGTGACGAATGATAAGGCAAAATTGCATACAAAATACAACAAATTTATGATGGAGCAGGATGAGGCCGAAAATAAAGAAGAAAGGATACAATATGCAATCCAGAAGGTGTATAATGACATTCCAGAGGTCCCAATGGAAATAGATGCTCCAATAGAAGAGAAAGTGTCAAATATTAGTGAATCCATTCAGGGCTTCCACGCAAATATCGTGGATTTAGAAGCATGCACTACACCAGGAACTCCACCTGAGGAAAGGGAGAAGACATCGACAACGACGGTGGAAAATATCAAGAGTTTGGAGGAGGAATGTGCCAAACTATGAAGAAAGCACACACGTATGGACACAACTAACAAAATATTCAGAGTTGCAAGGGATAGGGCAGAAGTTGCAGGATGTGCATGAGAAGGTGCAAAATTTTAAGGAGACAATGAGCACTCTGACACCATCAGAAAAGATGGTTGCAATTGCAGAGAATAGGTAGTTGTACTTAGACATGAGTCAATTAAGAGAAAAACAATAGGCTCATGCAAAGAAGATTGATACGTGAGATGCTACAGGAGGAAGCGTTTCAGGTAGCAGGGGAACTTGTAGTTGCGTAAGGCATCACAAAGTAGGCCATGCAAGAAAGTGAAGAGATGTTGAAAACCCACAACAAAATAAATTTTGTAGTAGGAAACACAAGTAAAGGAAAAGATCATGACTTCAAGAGAAACATTCCAAAAGTTCATGGAGATGTGGAAGAAGGCCTGGAGTGGCTCGGGACGGGCCACATGTGAGTGTTGGGGGCCTGTTGGAGTAGGTCATTTTGGGACCAATTTTGGAAATCTCGCAGGAGCAAACCACACAACAAGTCAACTAAGGAGCAGTGTGCATGGAAGAAAGGAAGACACTTAGCACATTTTCAGAACCAGTGCGTACGAAAGATGGAAATTAGTTAGAAGTAGTTAGACATTTTTTCCACATTGTAACGGGCTAAGCTCTAATGTAAACGTATAAATATGTAAAGATTTTTTGGGGTAAAGGGGTTGGAGATTCATGACCTTATGAGTTGAGTGAATATAGTTCTGAGGTTAGGGAAGTAACTGTAAGTTGAATATCAATCGAGAGTTAAGTGTGCACTGTATTTGTGAGCGACAAGGGCAGGTTGGGTTATAACTGAGATATCCTGTATGAGTGTAGTGCACACCTTTTGTAAGAGATGATGTTGAATGATAATATAAGAATCTTGTTGTTGTGGATGTAGCCCCGTTTGGGGTGAACCACGTTAAATTTATGTGTCATGATGTATGTTGTGTTGTGATGTGTTTATTTTCTATTATGTTTATGGCGCATTTGTAATGTATGAATGGTTAGTATGAATATGTTATGCGATGTTTCTGTTGAGATTTGGGTACCTTGGAAAGTGGTCCCCATGTGCTTATGAGTCTCTAAGCACAAAGGGGGAAGACTATTACCCTTGTACTTTACTTTATGATTCTAATTTCACTATGACTTCGGAGTTTTAAGTCAAAAGTGAAATATGTCACTTAAGTCATAAAGTGACAATTAATTCACAATGTGGGTGAATTAATAGACACAAAGCAAATAAGGAAAGTGGGTTTCCTTAGTGAGATTTTTGGAGTTGATCTCACCCATTGATTAGACTTGGCTAGATCTAATCTAGGCCATTGATCTTTTAGGGTTGGCTTGAGGAGGCTAAAGAGAGGGTAAAGGCATTTTGGAGACTCATTCTTCACTTGAGAGTTTTGGAGAAGAGAAGAGGGGCGCAAATATTGAGGAGAAGGAGGGCGCACTTCATGAGGGTTTGAGCAAAACCCTTGAGAGCTTGAGGAGAGGCTCTTGTGTTGTTTGATCTTGCATGGAGAGCATTTCCATGGAGCCATAGCTTCCATCTCTGAGAGGGAGCATTTTCATGGAAGAGGGGCACATCTTGAGGAGGAGGGCACATTCTGTTTCCTTCATTTGCTCATCAGAGGAGGAGGTCTTGTCAGATTGAGATGAGGTCTGATACATAGGGAGATGAGAGCTTGGGCGTTTTTTTATGTGGAGAGAGACATTCAGTTTATGGCTCAGTTTATTTATGGCGATCATTTTTGCTAGGAGGAGGGCGCACATGTTGAGAGGACTAGCAGCTACCTGGTAGCAGATCTGCTTGGAGGATTCGAGCTCTGACAGTTTCAGTGTAGAGGAAACACAGGAGAGGACATTCCTGTGGAGGAATTTCTTCATTAGGTTACTGATGAGCTAGGGCGCTTCAGTTCAGTACAGAGGGAAACAAAGGGAGAGGGCGCACCACAGTTTGGGCACTTCTTTTCTCTGGTTCTTGTGGCAAGGCTCGTGAGGAGCTTGCTATGTATACAGGTTCCATTGTATTTCATTACTTGTTGTATCTCTTGTTTTGATCATCATTATATAGACAAATATCCCAAACTGGTTTTCCCTGGGGGGGGTTTATCCAGGGTCATGTTGACCAAAAATACCTGTGTACGAAAATGCATTTGTTAGTCTTTTAGATCTGTTCATTTTCAATTGTAAAGATCTTTAGGTGTGCTGTACTTATTTTAGTATGCATGTGCTAACTTCTGGTTACTAAAACTACATGCTAGAGCACCTAAAATTGGAAGTGCAACCGTAACAAATCAGCAAGAAGTTCTTGGACTGTTGGCTGTCCTAAAATAGCAGCAAACAATATCATAACAGTTGAAACTTAGAGTCAATTTGTGGTCAAAGACATACCCAGTTGACAAGCTTGATAGGACGTAAAAATCTTCAGTTTCCGCGCATATGGTATAATGAATGAATGTTAAGTATAAAGAATATGATTAATGTCTCCCATTCCTCCATGACTGCTTAAACTTAGTTCCTCCAGTCCCCATAGTGGTGAGACTTCACCTGCTTGTGGGTGATTCCGAAAGGGTCGGTATCTTTAGGGTTTTGTTGGTGATTTAATGTTGAACCCTGGGTTTTCCCATCGTGCACCAACAATTCTCATCTTTATTCTTGATTGATTAACAATAATAATGGTCTTTGGCTCTTATTTAACTTTAAGGATGGATATATCTTGTTATGTATTCCCTCTATGAAGCCTCTTCCTTAGACTAAGGGCGAATATTGAATAAAAGAGTATAATATTCACCTTTGGCTATGATCAACTCTATATTGAGTTGGGTATATGTAGACCCACTCATTTATGTATCTTGGTCAAGGCCAACTTATATTTGCACTAGGTATCCATAAACCCACTTTGCTTCAAAGGACGACCTTATATCTACATTAATTATTGTTATGTTAGCTTATAATTATTTCACTATAGCTCTATGTGTCTCCTATATATACATAAAGGAGGATCATTTGAATAAGCATGTTATCTTGTGCATGTGATATATTTTCATTCAGGAGGTTGCCCCCTTGAAGATACTTCTTATTAATTCACCTTTTCACCTTATTTAGGCATGACATTATTGAATTGAGTATTTTTTACGTTTATTTCGATACTTGGTCCATAACATTTGGTATTAGAGTGGATGATCCTTGGTTTTGCTCCTTCAAATGAGCCATCTTACCATTGTCGCTCTAACCTTTTTTTAAAATTATTGGCATTGTGTAAAAATTTCAAGGTTGACAAAGGACATAGTGAAGTACATTGTGTAAAAACTTAAGAATCTAGTTCTACATAGTTTCAAAGTTACAACTTCTACAAGTTTTGGTTTTTGTCTATTCCTCAAACTAGAGTTAAATAAGTGGTTTTGATAAAAATATTCATATTTGGAGATTGTGAGGTCCAAATTGAGTGCCACCAATGGAATTACAAAAAAGACAGACTAGTTGTTTTAGGTCCAAATTTCATATATGTTAGGGAAATGTTGGTGAAATGGCAGTCCATACAATTTGTTCTCTTAAAATAGAGAAAAAATAATAGGTTATGGTAATTCCACCATACATTTCTCTTGGAAGGTACAAGTTGCATGGGATAAGTGGGATCCTTATGAGAACATATCAAAGTGCATCTTGTAAAAATTTCATAAATAAAAGATTGGAATTAATGAATTTGTAACAAGTTCAAGGTCAACTAGTAAAGTGGAACCTAAATGAAGGCTTCATAAGGGTTCCAAGGAGACCCCAATTTTAGAGTTTTTTTTCTCTATTTTGTAGTAATTAGATTTTTTAGGCTAGAAACATGTACAATCATCTATAAACATAGATATGTGTTGTTCAACAAGTAAAACCATTGCTAGGAAGCTTACACGCGGAGAATACAGGTGGGGTTTACACATAACACCCTTGTACATCTATGTTAGTACTTGGTGAGTAGTACCATATTAGAAAGAATTTGTTTATGGGTTTGATCTTCCATGAACCCTAGGGAATATTAGAAGCCTCATAGGAATACTAGATACCATGCTTAGATCGCTTTTTACTTATTTGTATATATAGTTTGTAACACCCTGTTTCCCCCAGTCTGTAAAAATAACTATACTGGCTAAGTATTGGGCAAACTCAAAAATGTGAATGTGTAATGTGAATAGACCTTGTGAAAAAGGTTGATGAATGTGAATAATATTATGAATATATATTGCAGGACTGCTGAGAGGGGAATATGCTGAAAAAGAGACCACGATGGATGGATAAAGGTGGTGGAAGGCACCTGGAATGGTGGCGTTAACTTCCACCGAAAACCAATACCGTATTTGGTCTTCACTGGTCCGGAGAACCAAGAGCGGCTCGCTGGCCTGAAATTAATTACTCGCAGGTTGGTAGGTGGATGGCTCCTCACGTGTAATGAGGGATGGGGGTAAAACCTCCCATCCATGGGGTCCTAACACCTGACCACCACGAGGGAGATCGTGCCACACACAACCTCATCGGAAAGGAAAAAGGTAGGAGGAGTGTGCGATCACGGGCAGACGCGAGGGAGGAAGAACTCTGGAAAATACAGAGTGAGTGATAGAGAAGGGGGAGAGTAACCCTCGTTCTCGGTCACTGGTAAACAAAGACGCAGTCTCGCAACATCGTGGTCTCAGCTCGGGGGTGGCTAGTGGTAAATCCGTTGGGAGTCATTGAGCCTACGGTTGGGTGGAAACGAGCACCCCTCTTAGCAGTTGCAAGCACCTCTAGTGTTTTTCTGATAAGTATTTTGCCTCTGGCATCTTGAAATATATGTATTCTGACATTTATGCTCATAAGCTGTGAAATTGTGAATGATTTCAGTGTAAGAATGTATGTATGGTGTTTTGATCAGTACTGGTCGTTGCATGTTTATAATGGAAAGACTAAGTATGGCTTATGTTTTCATAAATCGCTACTTATATGCATACTGCTCTAATTCAGACTTCACGTCTGGTTCTCAGGAGAGAGATACCCTTAGGCGCCTCAGATATACCCTTGGTAAACCTCCCCATAGAGATACCCTCCTTGAAAAGCCCATCAAGAATCTTGGAAGGAGGATGTGAAGGCGCAAGGCCTTAGTAATTCTGATAAGTATCGAATCAACAAACGAAATTCCGTCGGGAGATCTGTGGTCACTCACGGTCGTCAGATCGGAAGAAGAAGCTGGGGCGTTAAAATGCCTCAACCCCTTTCCTTTGTTTTCACGAGTAGCGTTAAAGGTATATCTCAGGAGAGGTAGTGCAGTTATGCACAGGCTCCCTGTAAAGCAAGTAGAGACCGAGACCCACTCAAGTCCTAGACTTGATGAAGGAGAGCAATAGATGTGCTGAAGGCTCTTTTAAGAGTCAAACCCAGGAGAAAGAGCGCAAAGCTCCCAAGTCCCTCATAGTTGACGAAGCTCAGGATGGATAGCACCTGGTCAGATGCACAGACCCTGTAGGAATTCACAGAGGTCGAGGAAATCTTTCACGACTTCAGAGTAGAGAAGCCCGGGAGGGATAGTGTCGTTTTGTGCACGGAGCCCTAGCTGCGAAGGTCGCAGAGGAGAAGCAAAGGCCGAAACCTTTGATATTTAAGAAATCTTCCAAGGAGAAGAAAGAGAAGTGCATGCTCAAGGAAGAGCTACAACTATCGTTAGATTAGCTGGAGCGAAATAGATCTGGGTCGTCGAAAATGTACGTCCAGACGCGCGCAGAAGAGAGAAGAAACGGACGACAGAGACACTTCGAGATAGAAGTGGCGAACAACCGATAACTGTTGGATCTTGCAGAGTTGCAAGGCGGTTAGGGCTGGGTGCTCCAAGTTGCGAGTGGCGAAGCCGCGAGGAGCGGAGACAGTCATTGGATCCAGAGAACGGGAGGACCGTTGGATCAAGAACCCCATCGCCTATCCCGCGTTCAGGGGTTCGAAGGTTGAAAGGAGTCGTTTACGACTTCACGAGTAGCGAAGTGCCGAGAGCCGAGCACGAGAGAACATGTGGTAGAACTTCAAGGTGGGGCCCGCGTGATTGATGGGTGGACACGCGTCGCCTGGAGAAGGGAGTCAACGCTCTGTTGACTTCTCGCGTCTTGGGGATTCGCGGAATAAGAGCATGAGAGTTCAACCCTTGGACTGGTGAAGTCGCGAGTAGCGAGAACGCGAGAGGGAAAATAAATATCGCTTCTCGGGGGCTCGTGAAGGGAAGGTGCCAAGATTTGACGCTACAACTCACGAAGTGGCGAGTTGCGAGCAGTGCGAAAGGAAGGTCAACCTTCGTTGACTTTCAAGTCTCGGAGGATCGCATAAGGAAGGAACGAGAGTTCAACCGTTGAACTCACGAAGCGGCGAATAGCGAGAGGAGCTAGCATTTAGCCTAGCCAACGGTCACGCGCGGAGGGCGCTGACAGAAGGGAGCTATATCCATCTCGTGATCTTGGGTATCGCGAGATTGGAAAGGAGGAGTCGAGAGCTTCGACTCGCGAACTCGCGAGATGGCGAGTTGCGACAAGCGCCTTTGGGAATAGGCCTTGGTCATAGTGTTTTGGTCGCTTGGGAGTCGTGGAGTTCGCGCCTAGTGCTGTTCGCACAGGGGAACTTCCGAAGGACCTGTGAATCGATTGAATCGAGATTTTAGCAAGGAATCAAAAGAAGCGGTTTCGGCTCATAAAAGTAACTGAACTATCCTTAAGACCGAGAGGTTACACAGAGACTCTGTCGAGGCAGAGGTGGCGTCTGCAGCCTGTGCTAAGCCCCGTAGGGTCTTGGGGATTCTGTCCCTTGAGGAAAAATGAAAATCTTACTATGTCGTAGTGGGTGTGTTACAAATTGGTATCAGAGCATGGTTACAACACTTGGCCTACTTGGGCTCATGAACGAGTTGCGCAGAAGCTCCGTTCGGAACACTCCTAAGAGGAGTAACCCTCTATCTTAAACCCTTTTATATTTCAAAGGATCAAAGTTTGAAAATAAGAACCCGACTGTGTATGCATGTGAAAGAATTATGAATTTTGCGCGGGTTATAAAAATGTATCTAACTATTGACTAACAACCAACGTTTGTCTTTTGCACCCAAGTGGGTGATCAGCCGCGGGAATTTACAGACGCGGAGAATGGTGACTCATCAAGAGGTGGGAGAGGGCTCCCACAATAGAGACGAAGAGTTTGACGAAAGAAGGGCAATAGAGACCCCTCCAGATCTAGCTGAGACTATAAGGAGTCTCATGGTCGAGTTGCAAAGCTGCAAGGCCGACAATGAAATGATGATTAAAGAACAAGAAAAGAAGACATAAATTAACGCAGTTTTACTGCAGAGTTTGTCCGATCTGCAAAGACAAATGCAGCATGAACCCGAAACTCAGAAACATGGTCATATCAATGGCCACACTGAGAGGATCACCTCGAAAAAGGTCCACCCCAAAGGTAAGGGACCAGTGCTGAGTGATTCCTCTGAGAAGGAAGCTGGCAATTCAGAAGACTCTTCCAACAACAGAACCAGTTCCTATTCTCGAAGAAAACAAAAGAAGCAAAAGACTTCCAAGGGTCATAAATTTGAGGAATTCAAAAAGGCCAAGCCACCCTCCTTTGATGGTGAGATAAAGAAGGGAGAGGAAGCAAAGGCCTGGCTGCTTGGACTAAAGAAATATCTCAGAGTCCATGATTTTTCAGAAAATTTGAAGGCCCAAGTAGCCACCTTCAATCTGAACGGAAAGGCTTCCATTTGGTGGGAAGATCTTAAGAATGTGAAAGGGGTTCGCGAAGATGATATGTCCTGGAAATAGTTTGAGAAATACTTCCGGAAGAAGTATTTGTCGGAAAAATATTTCGACGAGAAGACAAAAGAGTTTTATGAACTCAAACTGGGGCAACTCACTATAGAGGAATATGTCAACAAATTCCTCGACTTGTTGAGATATGTGCCTTATATAAAAGAATAAAAGGCAAAGGTGCAGCGTTTCATCAGTGGGCTACCCAAGGACTACCGGAACATAATTGAATTTGATGAGACAAAGACCCTAGAAGACACTATTCGAAAGGCAACATATTGTTAGGAACAGTATGGACATCGAGTAGAACCTCGTGAAGGATGGAAACCAAAGAATAGTTCAAGGTTTCAGAAAAAGGGGATTAAATCCCCAGGATTTAAGAACTATAAGAAGAACCCAAGAATGAACTTTCCAGCCCGGAGTGTACTTCAACAGAACTTTCCCTCATCGGGCGGAAGTAAAATTTCTGGACTTGTACCAATAAAGACTGATAACCCAAAGAGAGAACCTTTGAAATGTTGGGGTTGTGGAGAAGAACATCTCCTGAGAGACTATCCACACCGACAACAGAATAGTTGGAGGATTTATAACATCCATGAAGCTACTATAGTCAATGATGTGGCCAAGAGTGTGCCGCAGATTTATGCAGCCTTGGATAATAACCAAGCTGACCATCAAGCTTCAGTGGTGGAGATAGAAGGTATGATCTCCAACCATCTAGTGTCTATTTTGATTTACCCTGGTTCAAATTTGAGTTATATAGCCCCTAAAGCTGTTGATAAGTGTAAACTACAGCCACAAAAACAAACCAAGCCATGGTTGGTACAGTTAGCCACTGGCACCAAAAGAAGGGTAGCAGAGGTCATACCAACCTGCCAATTGATGTTGGGTGAATTTCCCACCTAAGCAACCCTTAACGTATTACCCCTCGGATCATACGATCTGTTGATTGGTATGGACTGGCTAGCCGCCCATAAAGCCAGATTGGACTGTTACCATAAAACCTTAGAATGTGTGAGCAAAGGAGGAAAAAGGATGACCCTTCAAGGGATCCGAAAACCTGTCTCGGTGAGACAAATATCAGCCATGCAAATGAGAAAGTATTGTCGAAAGGGATGTCCCCTATATGCAATACAGGTGTCAGAAACCATAGAAGGTGACAAACCCAGCCTTGAAGATCATCCTACCCTGAAAGAATATAGAGATGTGTTCCGGAAGAGGTACCGGGTCTACCTCCGAGAAGAGACATAGACTTCTCGATAGAACTCGCACCGGGAGCTGTGCCAGTGTCTAGGACACCCTACCGGATGAACACACCCGAGTTAGTTGAACTCAAATTGCAATTAAAAGAAATGATGGATAAGGGTTATATTCGACCCAGCGTGTCTCCATGGGGAGCGTCAATCCTGTTTGTGAAAAAGAAGGACGACACCCTTAGACTGTGTATAGATTATAGACAACTCAATAAGGTAACCATAAAGAACAAGTACCCCTTGCCCAGGATCGATGATCTGTTCGATCAATTGGGAGGCGCGTCTATTTTCTCAAAGATCAACTTGAGATCGGGATACCATCAAGTCCAAATCAAGGGTGAAGACATCCATAAAACTGCCTTCCGAACGAGGTATGGTCACTATGAGTTCGTGGTAGTGCCATTTGGGTTGACCAATGCCCCTGCCACTTTTATGTGCTTGATGAACAATGTACTCGGTAAATTTCTAGATAAATTTGTGCTAGTTTTTATTGATGATATATTAATTTACTTTAAGAATAGAGAAGAGCATGAAGAACATCTTAGGCTTGTGCTGCAAGTACTCAGAGAGCATCATCTCTATGCTAAATTCAGCAAATGTGACTTCTTCCAGAAGCAAATACATTATTTGGGTCATGTTTTGTCCGAAGAAGGGGTAGCAGTGGACCCTGACAAAATCAGGTCTATCATGGAATGGCCTACCCCAAGGGATGTTTCGGATATCAGATCCTTTATGGGATTAGCAGGATATTACAGGAGATTTATAGAAGGATTCTCCAAGATTGG
>ML798797.1:36248-59950 GCA_009831015.1 Picea engelmannii
ACTCACCTATGCATGCCTGGCCTAGTTTTGAAGTTGAAATGATATCGTTTTGAGTTGGCTTCCATTCGGTCACCCCATCTATAAAAAAACCGTGACATAAAACTGATGGGCGTCGGGCTCTGCTCCTGCTAGCAATCCAGGAGCGACTTCTGTCGCCAACATTTCTGGCGCCGTTGCCGGGGACGAAGTTGAAGATTTTCCCTGGGCAGAATGACAACGATCAACTGATTCTGAAGGTGCATCAGAAATCAAAATTATTCAGATTGCTACTGTGCACCTGGCGACTCCACTGTGGCGACTCCATTGTTTCCACTTTACTGTTTCAGTTGTGGCCACTGTTGGCACACCTGAAAGCTGACCCAGAGGATCTTTCTCGAGAAGGTTTCAACGGCTGCTTTCTCAGCCCGAGAAGTTTCCTGGGGTAACGATAATGTTAAGATCTGGTCTTTGATGGTGAACAAGGACCAGACACATTCGAAGCTGCGCATCTTTCACCTGGCGACTCCATGATTCGAGGATCAATTGGCGACTCCACTGGTTCGATATGGAGGAAATCCTGGCTCGAAGGTTTGCTCCGTTTAATTTTTCTGCTATTCCTGGTTTTCCTAATGTTGTCCCCTCTATGGATGAATGGGGCGATTATTTGCCCAGATTTAGAGAGCATGAAGAGGACAACCCTGCTCAGCACCTCAACGAGTTTCATGAACTCGTGCATCAGTGGGAGATACATCATGAGGATGTATTACTGAAAATGTTCATGTTCTCGTTAGCAGGGGATGCGCGTAAATGGTATCATTCTTTACGCCCTGCTAGCATTTCTTCACTCGGTGAATTCCACGCATCTTTCACCGCCTATTGTCAGAGGTTGTATTCCCCTAAGTTAATTTGTCATAATTGTTGTGAGGGATACCACAAATCTATACAAGAGAAATTTGTTTCAGACGTAAGCTGTGGGGAGGATCCTGATGACCTGGATCAAGAATCAGTCCTTTCTCCTTCCCATTCGTCTGCTTCGGGCGAAGTTATGGAATTGATAAAATCTCTCTCTGCCCAACTGGATAGGTGGGAAGCTGAGCGATGTGCAGAGGGTTTTCCACCCTTTGAAGAAGATGATTGTGGTATCTCTACAATGGATGATTATAAATATCCCAGGGAAGGAGAAGACGCTTCGGGGGGAGTTATGGAACTGATAAAATCTATCACTGCCAGATTTGACAGGTGGGAAGCTGAACAATGTGCTGAGGATTTCCCATCCTTTGAAGCAGAGGCCCTTAGCAGCTCTACTGAGGATGATTATGGAAAAAGCTTTCCCACCGGTCCTGTTTATGGTCATTATGAATCTAACCCATGGGAGAGCCAAGAAGAAGAAATCCTCCCAGATATGATCATGTCTGATGAGGGCTGTAAGGATAGAAGACTGGGGGAGGAAGTTGCTCTGAGTGAACTAATGACATCTCTCATTGCCCAACATGCAAGGTTAAAATATGAGGACAATGGGGAGGATTTTCCAGTCACCAAGGCAGATGTTTTAGATGGCTTTCTCGAGGAGAATATTGAATATCCCGTAAGCGCATTAACATCTGTCCCCGATGAGCTTGTTGTCTCAGAACAAAACGATGAAGTGGTAGTTGGGGAAGAGGACTGTTCTCTTTTTCTTCACGAGATTTCCCATGATGTATTTACATTTGGGATTGAAAAGGAGGATCTGGAGATCATTCCTTTTTTGCAAGATGAAGAAGTCTGGTGCTCACCCAGCTTTAACGACTATTCAGTTGAGGAGCAGCAGAGCCCCACATCACATATTGATGACCTGGGTAGCAGCCAGCCCGTGTATGACAGCTATGAATTAGGTTCTGAGCTGGACACCCAGAACTTCCAAGAGAATACTGCAGAGCCTTCTCCTCTGTTCACAAATGAAAGACAATGCGAGGAAATCAGCCCCCTGAGCAGCAAATTGAAAAGCAGAGCTCTCCCACAGGTCCTATCTATGATGATTATGACTCTGACCCTTGGGAGAGCCAAGAAGATTTACCAGAAGAACCAGAGGAGCAGTTGAAAATACAGTTTACAGACTGCGCAGAGCCAGTCAGTGAGCAGGCACCACCTGAGATCAGTGAGCCCATTTCAGTTATTCACCCGCCTGTGCTTATTAGAGATATTCGGCCGCAGGTGAACAACTGTGTAGCAGAAGAGGTCGTCTGTTGCCAATTTCCTGGAATTGGCCACTCATTTGATGACCCTGTCAGCAAATACATGGAGTGGCATTTCCCTTATGCTTTGGAGCCACCCTATTTCATCTCAACTCCAGCCTGTAAGGAGGAGTTGAAGAGTGTAACCGTTCTGTTGTCACGGTTACACCATCTGCTGGTGATCATCGACAAGAGGAAGGATCTTCTATCCAGGAAGATGCTTGAATGGCTATGGTGGAAGTTTTCTTTCACCTAGCCCATGTAAAGTGTTTCATTAGTTTAGGATTGTATATAAATAAGCTCTTTGAGCATGTATCTTTGTTTTGTTGCTTTTACTTTTCAGCATATATTTTCAGCAGCGGGATGTTTTAGCATGACTCCATAGCCCAATAGCAAGGCACTGAAGCTGCGGAATGGGTTCTTAGAGCATCACAGGGACGACTCTATCCCCCATGGAGCCTAATGTTAGCGATAATTCTTGTCTTGGGCTCGAAAGCATTCGGGTCTGCAAGTTACACGAGATGCGCCCGAACACAGCAGCGGAAGGATTTCGATTTCAATCAGCAAGTCAAGCGAGCGGGCGAATATTTTGCCATCAGTAGCCGAGATCTATCCATGAAGCAGATCAACGGTTATCGGGATCTCGGAGTTGGTCGAGTCACGCCAAGTATAGCGCAGAAGTTTTCAAAGAGGTGAGCAGTCAGAAGTCTCCATGGAGAACACGAGAAGCGCCGAGAGCATTCGGACCCAGGCCCACAAAGGTATCGGGAGAAGTAGGAGCCGTCAGATCTTCAAGGGACATGTGGTGCGCGATTGGGCTCCATCGCCTCCTCACCCCTCGCAACTTTAAAGAAGAAGAACTAGCTCCTTCCAGCCGCGAGACGCGAAGTGCCGAGAGAATCTCGGGCCCGGGCCCACAACATCGCCGGGAGAAGTAGGAACCGTCGGATCTAGAAGGACACGTGGTGCGCGATTGGGCTCCATCGCCTCCTCGCCCCTCGCAGCTTTGAAACGTAAAGATTAACTCTTCCCAGTTGCGAGTCGCGAGGTGCCGAGAAGATCTCAGCAGTCCATAAAAGAAGGACACGTGGTGCGCGATTGGGCTACTCGCCTCCTCACCCCTCGCAACTTTGAAGCGTAAGGATTAACTCTTTCCATACGCGAAATGCCGTAAGCGCCTTTGAAGATAGGCACAGGGTGATAGAAAGAACTACGCAAGGGGTCGAAGCACCGGGTTTGACTGCAGAAGGGATCACTGTGTTCTCCAGGTGCCAGTTCAACTTGTTCTCAATCTTAGTGCCTGCTCGGAGTGAATGAAGAAGAGAGAGGGTGGTTGAAACCTCACCTCACTCATTAACTACAGGGGATGGAGGGTCTGGCGAACCATCTGCTCGAGGAAGTCCTGTGCGTCGATTTTCTCAAAGACGTCATGCCGAAGTCCTCAACTTGACAGAGAAGTCCGCGCATGCTAGCCCAACACTTAATGGCTCAGCTACCCTCTTTGCAGGGGCCATGTGTAGTTAAGATGGCGCTTAAAGGAAGATATCAGTACGAATTTGACTGAGGGGACATCAAGCTGCGAGTCACTGGGCACGCCTCTGTTAGGCGATTTTTCCTAAGTATATAGGCTCAGTTGTTGTATTTTGTAAGGGATCGATGGTAGAGCAGAGCTCCCTATTGTAAAGTTTAACAGACATCCTAGTTTTTTGGATATGCATCTGTATTTGAGATATCTTGTTTTATGACAGACAGTTTTTCTCACTCCATTTAATTTTCGTCTCATGCTTAGAGAGTTCGTGGTTGACTGAGTCGCGCGAATTATTGCAGTTCTGTTATGATAAATGATTTATCGTTGCATTATTGTATTCTCTAGTTTTCTGTATTTAAGTGCAAGAAGACCTTACGTTTGGATGCCTTCTTCTACAGTCTGTTAGGAACCTGTCGTTTGTAACAGACCTTCGCACTCTTTCCATATAAGTCTTCCGTCTGTCCACCCTTTACTACAACTCACTGTCTGAAGTTTATAAAGACCTCACTCACCTATGCATGCCTGGCCTAGTTTTGAAGTTGAAATGATATCGTTTTGAGTTGGCTTCCATTCGGTCACCCCATCTATAAACAAACCGTGACATAAAACTGATGGGCGTCGGGCTCTGCTCCTGCTAGCAATCCAGGAGCGACTTCCGTAGCCAACAAAAACATCCATTGTTGATTAACATTGAGGGTAATGTTGTTTTGAAGGAGAGGAGCATGATAATCCACTAATCATAACCTTCATTCATTATTGTTACATTAATTATAATTATGCCACTTATTATTATTTTGTCCTATCCCTCTTTGTTACTTATATGCACATTAAGGAGATTGATTTGAAAAATAATTTCATCTTTGTGCATTTGATATATTGTAATAAGATGTTTCCTCTCCGAAGAGGCTTCTTATTAATTTACCATTTCAATTGATTTAGGCATGGCATCACTGGATTGGGCCTTTTTATTCTTATTTAGCTATTTGGTCCATAACATAAACCCACTCTTAGTAGTCGAGTTGTTGTATCCAAATACCCACTCTTATATGTATTTAGGAGAACTATATTCGAGTTGGATGTCCATTAACCTAGTCTCAGTATGCAAGCTTGGTATTCATACACCCACTCTCAGTTGTACTCAAGCTCTCTCAGGTGTATTCGAGTTGGGTATCCATAAACACACTCTTCATACTTTGGACACAACCAATCTCTATACTAAGTTAGGTATCCATATATCCACTCTCATTTTGTATTTCATCATTTCTCTCTATATCCCTTTGTTCATCTTAAGGGGTGGTGTTGAGAATGGTGTTAGTCATCACATTCAATTATGATTAGATTTTAAATATCTTGTAAGAAAAGTTTGCCTCCTCGAAGAGGCTTCTTATTCATTCACTCATTCACCTCATTTACATGTGGCATCACTGAATTGAGTGTTTCTTACGATTATTTGGTTATTTAGTTCATACCACTTCAAGACATGGAACTTCTTAATGTATTCATCAACTATCATGATTTTCCAAGAACAAGTGCACGAGTTAAGCATCATAGAGATCATCCCAATTATGATCCATGCTCCAAGCTAACACATATATAAACTCATCAAACTGCCATCTAGTATTTTTATAGATCCATCTCTCATCCTAGGTATATGTTTCCTCATCAAAATTATATATAAGGTTAATTTTAACTTATCCTCTTATTTGTAACTGCATTGTCCCTTGAATGCTAATTTGATCTTGTTTAACAACACACACTTCCACTTCACCTTGAAGATCGTAGTGAAACATTCATCTAAATATTGAAAGTGGATATATCTGTGTTCCATGCAATTGGTGAGTTCAAAGGGGTGTTACCTCTCATTCCTTAAAGTCTTACATCCTCTTCTTCTTCAAAGATTTCATGTTTGTGAATTGAGATATCTATCTCTAGCCCAAAGTCCCTTTGATTAAGGTTAGCAATCGATGCCTAATTTCATCTCTAAACTTTACAAAGCTTTCGTTTAACTCCATTAGCCATATATTGGTATTTCCCCTTGAATTTTTTTTGATAACTTAACCTCTTATTGCACAATGTGAGGGAAAATAAACTATTGCTTTGATACTAACTTACAATGTTCTCATACACATGGAACTTCTTCTACAACTAAAGAATCAAAAGAAAATGAAATAATTGGGGCGCCTCACACCAAATGGTAGTTGTACATACAAATTTGAGTAATGGAGGATGGCTTTAAATCCAATTAACTTATCGATTATAATAATTAAATGGAGTTAAAAATGAAAAAAAGTATACCCTAATTTATAAAAAAAAAATGTGAAACTTTAACTTAAAGCTTAAGCTACTAATAAAACTCATAAGTCCCTTATTACATAAAAGTGAAAAAAAAATGTGAAACTTTAACTTAAAGCTTAAGCTACTAATAAAACTCATAAGTCCCTTATTACATAAAAGTGACATTTTACAAATGTTGAAATATAATATTACAAAGGCCTTAAACTAAAGCATTATTACAAGCTCACAATTTTGTATACAACATATATCATGTACACTAAACTTAATGCTTAAATGTATTATGGTTAAGTACACAATTCTAAAGAAACATATCTACAATTTTATCTAAAGAAATACCAAATTACCCTACAGGAAATATGAATTCGATTGGATCACTATTGAGTAGAGTTATCATAACGCTAATGTTTCAATTAACAATTTGATCCAAAAATATCTTACCCATATTAATCCATGCATCCACAATAGCATCGTATATAAATTTTGTGCATCTATATTTGTTGAATTAAGAAGTGGAAAACATAGAACAAATGAGGAAAATATGGACATGTAAGATCATAGTTAAAAACATGTATTATGAAGTGAATACTTAATCATCCATGCTTCTCAAGACCTCTCTTAGATTTATAAATGTATTATACTTTTTATTCTTTTATTCATTTTTTTTTTCAATTTTTTTTTAAAGATCTTTTCAATCTCTTTGCTCATTTGTAACAGATTAGTTTATTCCATTTTGTTTTCTTTATATCTTTTTTAATTTTCCAAATCTCTTTAAAAATTCTCTCGCTCTTTCTATTTTTTAACATTCACTTTAAATGTTCTATATATCCTATTTTTTTCATCTAATTTGCTTCTTCAAACAATCTGTCTTTCTTATGTTTTGATGAACTATTTAATGTATTCATATAAAGTGAATAGTTGTGAGTTCAACCAAAGAGATTCATTAGATATATTTCCTAAAGATTTTTTAATTATCCATGTTTTCCTATCATTTCTATAACTACTACATGATGATCAATAAATTCATCCAAATTAAAATCCAAACTTATCACCTTTTTTCGTTCACCTTCTTAATGAAGTTATGCATAACAATGCACTAACTACCATATTTTGAAGCATTTTGAATGTATATATGAGATTGATTATGCACTATTTAATCAAATCCAGAGTACTAGAGGTATTAGTACTTTCATGTGCCTCAACCAATCAATTTCTTTGAGTTTCTTGCAATTATTTTTATGCCAAAGACATGTATCTAGAGACAACTTTTCCCCAAAATTTGTCAATCAAGCAAAACTTGTCAACCAATACCGCTTTCCACATCACCTACCCACTTGTCCCCTGCCTCCTTTACTATCTGTGTAAATTCAACCTCATGTGTCGTTGACCTAAGCAGAAACATACCTTTATCACTCACTAGCTATTTTCTTTTCAGGATGAAGGATGTCAATCATTGTTTTCTTATGCAAACTTTTATGAAATTTTTGAGAATCAACATTCTTGAACCAATTCTTAAAACATCTTACAGCGATACGGAAATCAATGTTAACAACACAATAACCCAATGCATTTGATGGCTTCCTTATAATGATTTCCTTATAGCTGCAAGATGTTTCAACCCATTACTTTGCATAGGTTAGATAGTAGTGTTGATGTTAATGTCTTTGAAGGTGAAATTCCATGTAGAATGATAGTACACCGGTCACAAGTGTAAACTACCGTATCACTTTTCTTTGATGTGAAATGCCATGTAAAATACTAAAACATCAATGACATGTGTAAAATCAAGACCATATTATCAGTGACGACTATATTAATTATGATTGATTTATATTATAACCATCATTTGAAATAAAAAATGTTTTATAAAACCTTAGTTATTTATAAAATATTATTAAAATTTATAAAACATTATTTAAATAATAATAAACAAAATAGAAAGTTGCCTTCCTAAATACATTTCCTAAATAGTATTTATTAACATTCTTTACAATGTTTTATTAAATAAAAAGTTGCCTTCCTAAATACATTTCCTAAATAGTATTTATTAACATTCTTTACAATGTTTTATTAAAAATATTGCGCATTTTAAATTAACATTTTTCAATGTAATAGTAGAAATATTATCCATTTAAAAAGTGTTAAAAGAATAAAAAATATAAAAACCTATAAGGTTGGAAGTCATGGTTTGTTTGTTTTATGGTATCAAATTAAATTTATGTTATCATTTTATGATTTAAAAGAGATATTATGATTGAAAAACATTAAAATTAAATAAGTATATTTCTAATTAATTTGAATTTTTATTCAAAACAATAAAAATTATATGAATATTTTATAATTAACTAAATTCACTTTCTTCATTGATTATATTTATTTTATTTAATAAAAAATAGGGTAAAAAATAGGGTAATTTAGAAACACTTCTTTTAATTTTTTTTGAATATAGTAATAAACTTTTAAGTTAACTAAATATTTTCTTAGTAAAGTTTGATAAATCAGAAAGTAGTTTATAAGAATTGTCAGCGTGTTCAGACCTTTTGTGAACAAGTAACCAAGAGAGTCAATGACTTATAAGAGCAAGTGAAGCAGGATTTCCCTTCATTGCGCTTATCTTGCCTAACTGATCTCAGTTGTGTTGGCGGCATGTTGGCGCCCTATTTTACCTTTTAGAGTTTTTTATGTGTTGTTGCGCCCTGAGGACAAGACAAGGGTTTGTGTTGGCGGCCTATTGACGCCCTATTTTACCTTTTAGAGTTTTCTGCATGTTGTTGCGTTGTGCGCGCCTCACTTTTATGTGCGTGATTCTATTATGTTTTGCGCGACACGTGGGCTCTTTTGTCAATGCGTTCAAACTTAAAAGCTTGAAAGGCATGCCCCTTGATGCAAAGGAAACCTAATCAAGATTGAACGCTTGGGTGATCAAAATTGAATTTGAGCAAATTGAAATTCCAAAACAAATTACTCGCAGAATTAAACAATTCCATTATGGCAGATAAAGTGTTAGAACATTATATGTGGGTATAACAAAAGACAATGCATTTTTCAGAATGTAAATTTTCTTTCTTATTTGAAATAAATTTACATTTTTTTTTTCTGTGAAAAATAAATAATTATGATATTTATTATATAGTATATAGTTGAATAAAATATAATAATAACAAAATACATCCTGAGTTGAGTAAACCTAATGATTAAGAACATGTATTTCCTCATAAAAAAAATTACAAATTTAAATCCTATTTATATTTTTTTATTAAATAAAAATAAAAAACATTACAATAACACTAATATTAAAGAAACATTTAAATAAATTAAATACATAATTTATCTTACAAAATATTTAAAAATATATATAATTTTTATTCTTCTTATAAAAGATTGAAAACATGAACCATGAACTTTTTTTTAAGTGATTTTACAATATTAGATGGACCATTGATTACGTCATGTCATGCCAAAAACAATAATCACATTATATTTTGATTATTATACTTCAAATCACTTTAGTATAATCATGTTATCCATTATTTTACGATACTCAAAAGACAATATATCACCTCAACATTTCACCTCCCATGGGATTCAATATCTCTAACATTGTCGTCGATGGAAAAAAAATACCTTAGTTTATGCAAGGTTTATGGTCTTTATCAAACACCTTATCCCACTACTTTTGATTTAGTTGGATATACTTTTCAATGTTTTTATTGTCATTGTTTTATTCTTTATTTAATGCTCTCATCAATAAATGAAAACATGAGTTTGTCAAACATAATAAAACAATGTTTCAACTACAAGACATGACAAATGATATGTAGGGTAGCCATGCAAACTTACAAGGTGGTGTAAATTGTAAAACTCATAATTGTAATTCATTGTTGATCATTGATGAAATGGTCAATGTTGAATCCTCAAAACTTAACAAATTTTCCTGTGAATTTTATTAATATTTCATTAATTTGTTGCAAGAAGATATTATGACTAAATATTTAGAAGATCTTATCAATTTCGGAAATATAAAATGCTTTATTAACATGAGAAATCCTAAACTATCACCACTAAATTCAAAGTTAGTTTTAACGAAAAAACTAACTTTCGATCGAAAACATCTTTTCGACTGAAAAGTGGAAAACAGAAACATGCGTTGATCGTAAAAAATAGGGGGACACAACAATTTAGCACAAAAATTATAAATACTTTCGGTCGAAATATTAATAACACATTTCTGCAACAAGCTCACTCTATATTTTCACTATTTTTGCTTTTTTGGCGCTACATTTTCGCTACTTTTCACAAAATGCATTCCTAACTTGAAACTCTTTTTGCTTGGCATGCATCACCATTATAAAATTAAATTAAATCTTAGGAAACTAGTATTCATCAATTCATCAAAGTTGTACCACCTTTGGCGTTAATGCTTTATGTGATGGAAATTGAAGCATTAGGCCATTCGTTGGGGCTGCCAATAACTATCTTGATGGCAATTAAAGCATTAGGCTATTTGTTGTGGTTACCCATAACCATCTTACTAAGTAGCATTAAATGCATGTACGCCTAAGATTTGATCAATTGATTCAAATCCAACCAACACAACATTGAGGTAAGATGGTTATTAATGACCGAAGCTTTAGGATATTGGTTGCATGTTGTCAATAACCATCTTGCTAAGTAATATGCATTAAATTCATGTATGCCTCATATTTTATTTGATTCAAATCCAACCAACATAACATTGAGGCGGGATGGTTATCAATGACCTTTCGTTGCAACGAAGTTACAAAGATTACAAAGCAACTATACAAGTTCACTCTCCCATAATATTTATATGAGTTCAATCTCCCATAATATTTTTATACCTGCCAATAGGCAGGTTATATTGTAATTGATTCTTAGCCAAACTAATTTGATTTTCTATTAATTTACAATATGTGAAATGTTTTTCGTAAAGTTTATTAAAGTTTTATAAAAAAAATTATATGTTAAATGAAATTATCTAGAAATTCAAAAATAATTTTTGAATTTTTTAAATTTAAATTTATTTTTTATGATTTGTAGATGCTTGTGACTTGACTAGTATTATGTGATTTTGCAAGGAATTATTGTATTAAAAAATAATTTTAAAAATAAAAAAATATTCTCTAATGGCCTTCTGTCCTAAAGAATTTGATTACTCATCCTCCACCATTTAATTAACCATCCTTAACCATTCATTTCGTCCTTCACCATTTAATTAGCCATCCTTGACCTGAACATTGATATCATTGCTAAACTCCTATATTATTGTGTATGCATTTTGGCGACTTGTTGTGTATGGTTTTTATAAGTAGGGATATATTATTGTGTATGCATTTTGGCGACTTGTTGTGTATGGTTTTTATAAGTAGGGATGTGGTCCGAAGATAAACATAATGTACCCAACCACCTTTTCTCTCCACGTGTACACTTTGTGCTTTCCAATTTCCAATTTCTCATGTTGACATGAGGCCAAAGCTTACTAAAACAACTGCTTCTCAGCACTAGATGGGCACCATGTCACATAGCGAAACTGACAAGAATATTTGGTTTGACTTTCTCATCGATAAAGTTAATAAATATAAATATTTTATGTTGGGATGACTATCTCTAATTTCTTACCCATTTCATAATGTGCAAAGAAAACAAAAACCTCTTGTCATACAAAGTTTGCTAAATAGTAGGCCCAACCATCGGGCTTTCAAAATTTGGTAGTTAGGGCACCAATTGGAATTGTCACAAACTTGTAAACTGATAATTACTTGGTGTCGATTTTCCATTTTTTTCCAGCAAGCAAACTTATGTTGTCTTCCCTTTTGAAATCCATCAGATCACTTCCTTAGGTGCATCAACTCTAATTTTGACAAAGTAAAAGTGACTCTAAAGGGATCCGTGAAATTGTGGGTAATTATAGTTCCCTAAATAGAACTAGTACTACTACATTTTGTATAGCAATGTAAATCTTAGTTATACTTGTCATGAAGTTAAATTTTCTATGGTTGTGAATAGATGGTTAAATTGAATGACCCGTTGGAGAAAATCACTGCAGCGCAAGCCATTCAAATTCTTTTGGACAATTATTGATCATCTGAGTATTACCCGACTGTGCAAGCAAGAGCATAATAAATATCTCAATTTGCAAGTTCCGACAGGAATATTAACTCCTTTTCCAAGAAGTGACTTTTTATTATGTTTATGAGGATGAATATTGATAATCTAGGGGGTGTTTGTGCACGTAATATTTTTCAATCAACCAATTTGTAAACTGAGATTAAGGCCCTTGTTTGATCTGGATTATTTTCGGCACGAAATGAGAGCGGAGATATAATAAAGAAATGTACATAGATATATCAAATATCCAATAATAAAACATAGATTTATCAGAGATATAACCATAAAAACGGAGATACAATAATACACAATTTTTATTAATGATCGAAATGTACAAAATTATAGAAATACAGAGTGAAAGACTCGCTAGAATGGTGGCAGCTTATCTCTGAGAAGAGATGTGATGGCTACTCACATTTGCAAGAAGATGATTACAATGAGGATCTAAAGGTATTTTTAACATAAAGAAAGTTCAAAACCCTAACCCTGGAATATGAAAAGCCAACAGTTTTGTGGACCCCGTTTTGGGTAGTTTGGTGTATCAACTTCCCAGGGGAGTAACTTTGGCATACAATCTATGTTTGGAGCGCACGATAGCTCGTTGGAAAGGTATCGTCGAGGAAATTCATTTTGGGGGCTCAATCAAAGCCTTTGGTTTTCTTTAAGGTGCTTGATCCCAAAAAAACTTCATTTAGGCCCTCAAAATGGCCCCGGAAGTTTAGGAACCGAAAAAACTACTAAAAATAGTAAATTGTCAGAAGACTGTTTTGAGTCAGTTGGAATAAGTGGGTGGCCACCTATATCCACCTGGATCACTGTTGTAGGGGCTTGACGCAGGTCGCGCTCCTCAGTGCACGCCCGCTCACAGGATCTTCTTCTTCTCACAGCCTGAAGAACTCAAACGTCCTTCTATTTCCCTATCGGGAAATCTGCACCCACAGAATTCTCCATGCGATCCCCTCTCTTTGTTTATCAAGGAATCGGACTTCGCGATTTCGCGATGTCAAAGGTCGAACACTAGGCTCTCGAATCCCCGAGATCCGATGACCAGTCAACGCTGACCTCCCTTCCTTTTATCAGAGTTTTCCCTCTCGCGATTTCACAACTCACGATATCAAACTACTTGTATCCCCGACTCCCGATGCCCAATACGCCGAAACTTCGATGGGCACACAGGTTGACTACTCAACAGTCCTATCCCTTCATCGGGATATCGGACTTCGCGGGATCGCGAATCCTAGTGCCAAAATGTTCGGGACTTTACTTTCCCCGAACTCCGATACAGTGTGCCACCTGTCTTCCATCGATTCCTGCGGTCCCACACTTTTTACGTCACTGTCGGGACATCGCGTTTCGCGATTCCCAACTGTCTGAGTGTCATATCCTCAAGACCTCCGATACGTCGAACCCCGACTTCGTCAGGCCTTATGACACGTGTCCCCACTGATGGACGGTTCTGATCTGTCAAGATATCGCGCTTCGCGATTTTGCAATTTTCTTTGCAATGGTTTGGAGGTTCTATCTGCGAAACCCCGATGCACGATACGACGTGTATATCCGACGGTCCTTGTGGCTCGTATCGACGGCTCTGCCCCTTCTAAGCTTTATACTTCCAAAGCAAACGACGTCGTATCTCGCTTGCACCTCCGTGAGACCTGACGGCTCACGGGATGTCGCGAATTCTCCTCGGAGAATACCGACCTTCCACTCCTCCTTCAATGATTCTGCGAAATGACTGTGTTCCTTCTGTGGAACTTGTTCCCCCTACGTGCAAACCTGCGACGCTTCTTCTAACCTTCAAGTCTCATCTTCCCTGCACTGTCCTTCAACGAATTTGAAGGCCTATCCTTCCTGAGCTTTTCCCACAGCTTTGAGTCGTCAGAAAGAAAACTCCCTTGCACGCACACCTTGCGGCAAACCTCCAACCACGTCTAAGTGTTGAAGCTCCTCGATTATGCTCTTACCTGTAGTAGTTTTCCTTCGATACCTCACTCAGGTTCGCACCCCTGAGACTTTTATCCGGCCTGCGCACTCCTTGCACGGCTCCTGTAACCCAAATTCACTTCTGGTGAACGAGAATCAAAGTTATCTCTAATTGAACCCTCTGTCAACGCACTCCTTGCGGACTCTTCGACTGCACTCCTTGCAGGAATTCTCTGGCTCAATTAGAGAAACAATTGAAACTCATTCCTTCTTCCTTTCAGATTCCAAACTCAACATGAAATCACATACACAGCATATAAAAGCAAATGTATAACAGGAAGCAAACATCAAATGAGCATAATCATCAGTACACAGAGAACAACACAAACCATGAATTTGAATCAAAGTTTTCTTCTATTAATTCAAATGTCTGTACATGGGGTCTTTTACATAGCTCTCTACTTACTCTTCTACCTGAATGCTTCGTCTCATGATACAATGCACAATGAGGGTGTCTATATCCCATTTCCCTCTTTCTTCTAAAACTGTCTAATCTATGAATTAAAATCCTATCTACCAGCATTAACTTCCTTGAATGTCGTCTATCTACTTAAGGACGAGAGCTATCTGCTCAAGGTCCATTACAATACATAAGTGTGCCTCATTAAATTATCACATTAATGTCTGCGCAATAGTTTCAAGGTGTTTTTCAAAAATTTGTGTTGGACGCCTTCCAGCTGTCTTCCGCTTCTGCGTTGGCTCGCCTAATGAGTTGACGATGCTCCTGCATCATACTCCCTCGCTTGAAAATTTTCATGGGCTCCTGTCCATGAGTTCCTGCACGGTCTATCCATGCTTCAGAATCTCTACTTCATTTTCCCAGCTGGCATCTTCCACCGGATGGCCCTTCCATTTGTCCATGCTTCAGAATCTCTGCTTCATTTTCCCAGCTGGCATCTTCCACTGGATGGCCCTTCCATTTGACCCGATACTCATAGTATTATTTCCGCCTGGTCTTCTTACTAACTCTCTTGTCCAGTATACGTTCCATCTGCGGCTTTTCTGCAATCGGCATCTGCTTTTGCCACTGAACCCCTGGCTGTTCACCTTATGTTCCTGCTTCCTCAACTTTATATGGATATAAATCTGAGACATTGAATATCGGAGATATTCTGATCCCATCCGGTAACTCGATCTCATAAGCATTTTCCCCCAATTTCTTCAAGACCTTACATGGCCCGATTTTCTTCATTTTCAATTTATTGTATGTTCCCCTCGGGAACCTCTCTTTCCTCAAATGTGCCAGAACTAATTCACCAACCTCGAACTGAAGTTGTCTCTTCCACTGGTCGGCTCTGTGCTTATATTCGCAATTTGAATCTATTAGTCGTTGCTTCACCTGGCCGTGAAGTTCCTTCATCGCCTCTGTGAATTCTTCGGCACTTGCGCTCCTAGTCGTAGTCTGTTTCGAATCTCTCAATTCAGAAACTCCTCTCAGCTGCATGCCATATACAATCTGAAATAGACTTTGGCCTGTGCTCCTGTTCACTGAGTCATTATATGCAAACTCTGCCTGCGACAATATACTATCCCACTGGTTGTGGTGTTCGGTCACCAAGCTTCTCAGTAAGTCTCCCAGACTTCTGTTCACCACTTCTGTTTGTCCATCTGTCTAAGGATGATAAGCAGAACTAAACATCAAGTTAGTCCCCATCTTCTTCCACAGTGTCCTCCAGAAATGTCCCACGAACTTTGTATCTCTGTCTGAAACTATACTTCTGGGTAAGCCGTGAAGTCGAACGACCTCTTTGAAAAACATATTTGCGATGTGAGTCGCATCACTGGTTTTCTGGCATGGGATAAAATGTGCCATCTTGGAAAACCTATCCACTAACACAAATATCGAATCAACTCCTCTTTGCATCCTTGGCAATCCCAATATGAAATCCATGCTGATTTCATCCCACGGCCTCTCAGGTATGGGCAATGGTTGATAGAATCTTGCATTTTGCTTTCTTCCCTTTGAATGCTGGCAAATTCTGCATCTGTCTACAAACCGCTTGACCTCTGACCGCATCCCTGGCCAAAAGTACGACTCGCTCAGCTTCGTGAATGTCTTATCATGACCGAAATGTCCGGCCAATCCTTCGTTGTGTTTCTCCTTCAGCAAGTTCTCCCTCATGGAGCATTTCGGAATACACAATTGATTGCCCTTAAACAGCAACCCTTCCTGGATCACGTACTCTATCCACTGGCTTCTATCTCTGAGAACTGGGTTCTCAGCTGCTTCATACGCTTCCTTGAAGTCTGGATCATCAGCGTACATGTCCCTGAGATCATCAAAACCCAATGTTTTGACTTCGAACTCCTGCAACAGCAAACACTTCCTGCTCAAAGCATCAGCAACTTTGTTAGCAGTACCAGCAATATGTTTTATCACAAAAGTGAAATTCTGCATATACTCAACCCATTTAGCATGTTTCTGATTCAACTTTTCCTGTTGAGTCACAAACTGCAATGCATGGTTATCACTATACAAAACAAATTCCTTTGGAATCAAATAGTGCCTCCATTTTTTCAATGCCTGTATGATGGCATAGAATTCCTTATCATATGTGGAGCACTTCAATTTCGCCTCATTCAGATTTTTGCTGAAGTATACTATCGGTCTGTCCTCCTGACTCAAGACCGCTCCTATGGCAAACCCACTTGCATCACATTTCACTTGAAACGTCTTCTGGAAATCTGGCAACACCAGAACCGGTTGTTCCGTGATCTTCCTCTTCAACAAATTGAAGCTCTTCTCGACCTCTTCAGTGCAATGAAAAGATTTATGTCTTTTCTTGACTGTATCCATCATCGCTGCGCTAATCCCACTGAAATTTCTGATGAACTTCCGGTAGAAACTAGCCAGTCCATGAAAACTCCTCACCTCAAAAATATTTCTCGGTGATGGCCAATTCTTGATCACTTCTACCTTATCTGGATCCATCCTCAACTCATTCACTGAAATAACAAAGCCCAGATAAATGAGCTTTGTCTTCATGAATGAGGACTTCTTCATATTTATCAACAGCTTCTCCTACTGTAGCTTCTTCATCACAATGGCCAAATGCTTCAGATGTTCAGCCTTCGTTTTACTGAAAATCAGTATATCATCCAGATATACGATGACAATTTTTCCGATGAAATCCTTCATGACTTCATTCATCAACCTCATAAAGGTACTCGGTGCATTCGTCAAGCCAAACGACATAACAAGCCATTCATACAGTCCTTCGTTGGTTTTGAAGGCCGTCTTCCACTCATCGCCTTCCCGCATGTGAATCTGGTGATATCTGTTTTTCAGATCAATCTTTGAAAAAAAAATTGCTCCGCTCAAGCAATCCATTAGATCATCCATCCACGGCAATGGAAACCTGTACCTGATGGTTATCTTGTTGATGGCCCTCAAGTCGGTACACATTCTCCAACCTCCATCCTTTTTTGGACAGAGTATCGTTGGAACGGCACACGGGCTCAAACTTTCCTTGACCAATCCTTTGTCTAGTAGCTCTTGGACCTGTTTCTTGACCTCTTCATTTTCTTGCGGCATCAACCTGTATGCGGCTTTGTTTGGAAAACTAGCTCCTAGTATGAGGTCTATATGATGACTCACACTCCTCATCGGTGGCAACAAACGAGGTAATTCATCCACCACGATGTCAGCGAACTCTTCCAGCAGTTCTTGAATCTCCTCTGGTAGATCATCCACTCTTGTGCTAGTTAGAACAATCCTCGGCTTCCTGACCACAAAGAATTGTGGATCTTCTTTCTTCTTCACCTTTGTAAGAAGTTCCTTCCCACTCATGAGAAGTACAATATTTCTCTCTTCTGGTTTTACCTCCTTATCTTTTATCGGAAGCAACATGTGTGTCTTCCCATTCTTCTCCAGGGTGTATGTGTTCATTCTTCCGTCATGAATCAAATTTATGTCATATTGCCATGGTCTACCCAACAATAGATGACAAACATCCATAGGAATGACATCACATAGAATCTTATCATTATACCCTCCTATCTTGAATTCAACCAAGCATTGTTTAGTAACAGTTACCTAGTGTCCTTTTTGTAGCCACGAAACTTTGTATGGGCTTGGATGATCAGTTGTCTCCAACTCCAGCTTCTCTACCATCTCGGTTGAAACGAGATTATCCATGCTACCGCTGTCCACGATAACCTTGCATACCCTGTCCTTGGTTTTGCAAGCAGTTCTGAAAAGTCTGGTCCTTTGGACTGAACTTTCCACCTCCTTCTCAGGTGTCAAAAGGACTTTTCGCATCATCGGCGATCTTCCGCCTTCTACGTCTTCTGCCTCAACATCTCGCCTTTGTGCCTCAGTGATGTGAGCTTCTCCACTGTCCTTCTTTTTCTCTGGACACTCATAGGACTTGTGCCCATTCTTTCCACATGTGAAGCATGTGATTACTCCTCCTCTTCCTCTTCCTCTACCTCTGGTACGAGGAAACATGTTATTATCAACATAATCTCCTCTCTGTTCATTATGTTGTCCTCGTTGTTCAACATATGGCCCTCTCTGTGAGGTTCCAACTCTTTCAACTTTACCCTGAGGTTTCTTCCATTCCTCTTTGGGCTTCTGGGTTCTTTCCTGGGCAACTGACTTGCCTCTGGGCTGGCTCCTGCCTCTGCCTCTTTGAATTTTATTTCGGCTCAGCTTCTCCTCCGCTTTCAAATCCATTTGATAAGCATCCTCCACCGTTTGGATGGTTACCATGCTCATCTCGTCCTGGATATCATATCTCAGGCCATTCATATATCTGGCAACTTTCTCATCATCGCTCTCCCGATGACCTGCCCTGATGTTCAGTCGATAGAATTCCTCTGTATATTCTTTTACTGTCATCAGCTTCTGTCTCAGGTTCTGCATCCTCCTGAACATAGTGATTTGATAATCTCTAGGGATGAACTTTGCCTTCATCTTTGCAATCATTCGATCCCAACTCTTAATTTTTTGCTTGCCCTTGCAGCGTCTATCTGCTTGTAGCTCGTCCCACCATAATGCTACTTGTCCCTTCAGTCTCATGACAGCATGCCTAACTTTCTTATCCTCTTCGACATCTTCATAATCGAAGTATGTATCAAGGGATCTGATCCAGTCTAGAAGCTCTTCCGCATCCAGATTCCCTTCATAAACTGGAATGTCCATCTTCGCCTTCACACCCATCCGCGCAATAGATTTGATTAGACGTTCATTGGCTGCATCCTCGGTTTCAACTTCTTCTTCGCGTTCAACCTCGACTTCGCTCTCAGAATCACTCAGATCCCCTGCACTGGCTGTGCATCTTTGTGTTGTCTCCATGTCTTCGAGTCTAGCTCGGAGATCACGCATTTGTCTCTCTATGGCTGGATCTGCCATCTGCCTGCCTCTTCTTCGCGGCATTTCCCTATCCTCTAGATCGGGTGACTGCACGTCCCTTCTCCTGGGCGGCATGGCAAATTTCCTTCTTCTCTGTTACAGAAAGCACAGAAACTTTCTTGCTCTGATACCACTCTGACGCAAGTCGCGCTCCTCAGTGCACGCCCGCTCACAGGATCTTCTTCTTCTCACGGCCCGAAGAACTCAAACATCCTTCTATTTCCCTATCGGGAAATCTGCACCCACAGAATTCTCTGTGCGATCCCCTCTCATTGCTTATCGAGGAATCGGACTTCGCGATTTCGCGATGTCAAAGGTCGAACACTGGGCTCTCGAATCCCCGAGACCCGATGACCAGTCAACACTGACCTCCCTTCCTTCTATCGGAGTTTTCCCTCTCGCGATTTCGCAACTCGCAATATCAAACTACTTGTATCCCCGACTCCTGATGCCCGATACGCCGAAACTCCGATGGGCACACGGGTTGACTACTCAATGGTCCTATCCCTTCATCGGGATATCAGACTTCGCGGGATCGCGAATCCTAGTGCCAAAATGTTCGGGACTTTACTTTCCACGAACTCCGATACAGTGTGCCACCTGTCTTCCACCGATTCCTGCGGTCCCACACTTTTTACGTCACTGTCGAGACATCGCGTTTCGCGATTCCCAACTATCTGAGTATCCTGTCCTCAAGACTTCCGATACGCCGAACCCCGACTTCGTCAGGCCTTATGACACGTGTCCCCACTGATGGACGGTTCTGATCTGTCGGGATATCACACTTCGCGATTTCACAATTCTCTTTGCAATGGTTTGGAGGTTCTATCTGCAAAACCCCGATGCACGATACGACGTGTAGATCCGATGGTCCTTGTGGCTCGGATCGACGGCTCTGCCTCTCCTGAGCTTTATACTTCCAGAGCAAACGACGCCATATCTCCCTTGCACCTCCGTGAGACCTGACGGCTCACGGGATGTCGCGAATTCTCCTAGGAGAATACCGACCTTCTGCTCCTCCTTCAATGATTCTGCGAAATGACTGTGTTCCTTCTATGGAACTTGTTCCCCCTGCGTGCAAACCTGCGACGCTTCTGCTAACCTTCAAGTCTCAGCTTCCCTGCACTGTCCTTCAATCAATTTGAAGGCCTATCCTTCCTGAGCTTTTCCCACAGCTTTGAGTCTTCAGAAAGAAAACTCCCTTGCACGCACACCTTGCGGCAAACCTCCAACCACGTCTAAGTGTTGAAGCTCCTCGATTCTGCTCTTACCTGCAGTAGTTGTCCTTCGATACCTCACTCAGGTTCGCACCCCTGAGACTTGTATCCAGCCTGCGCACTCCTTGCACGGCTCCTGTAACCCAAATTCACTTTTGGTGAACGAGAATCAAAGTTATCTCTAATTGAACCCTCTGTCAACGCACTCCTTGCGGACTCTTAGACTGCACTCCTTGCAGGAATTCTCTGGCTCAATTAGAGAAACAATTGAAACTCATTCCTTCTTCCTTTCAGATTCCAAACTCAACATGAAATCACATACACAACATATAAAAACAAATGTATAACAGGAAGCAAACATCAAATGAGCATAATCATCAGTACACAGAGAACAACACAAACCATGAATTTGAATCAAAGCTTTCTTCTATTAATTCAAATGTCTGTACATGGGGGTCTTTTACACAGCTCTCTACTTACTCTTCTTCCTAAATTCTTTGTCTCATGATACAATGCACAATGAGGGTGTCTATATCCCGTTTCCCTCTTTCTTCTAAAACTGTCTAATCTATGAATTAAAATCCTATCTACCAGCATTAACTTCCTTAAATGTTGTATATCTACTTAAGGACGAGAGCTATCCACTCAAGGTCCATTACAATACATAAGTGCGCCTCATTAAATTATCACATTAATGTTTGCGCAACAGTTTCAAGGTGTTTTTCAAAAATTTGTGTTGGACGCCTTCCAGCTGTCTTCCGCTTCCGTGTTGGCTCGCCTGATGAGTTGACGATGCTCCTGCATCAGGGCTAGTTGACCAAGTTGGATATGTAATTCGGTCGACTGTCTATGTGTATATGTAAGTTGGTCGATCACCCAGCCGAGTTAATCGACTGAAGTAGTTAGGAAGTTGAAACTACCTTGTAACTAAATGTGCAAGTATAAATATGTGATTATGTAACAAAGAAAGTGGGATGTTGTGATATAATATAAAGTGCATATTGTTGGTCTATCCATTATGTAAGTTTTAAACCTGCGAAGTAAAGCAATGCATACAGATTCTTAAGCAAGACAAAAATTAATCAATGGCTCATACACAGAGTACACAGAGATTTTATACCGGAAATCCTCAACCGGGAAAACCTTTCTTATAATCATTATATCGAATTTCACCTTCACCATACAATATATACAATGTTTTTAGGTATTCCGTAGATACCAAAACCCTAATCCCTTAATCCGGGATTAATTTACAAATCCGCTAAAAATAGCAAAAATCGAGATCGTCGGATGCAGTTGTCGTATCTGACGCACCCACACACACACCCATGCAAAGAATATAACACATACCCAACATTCTCCCACTTGTTGTTTTCTTTGCATCCAGGGGTCCAGGGGATTATATAGTCAACAATCCAGGGCAGTAATTCCCTGTTTCTCTACACCAGGAGAACTTTTCTGTGCTCACAGACTTTGTCAATGAATCTGCAACATTCTTCAAAGTGTCAACTTTTTCCAGCAACACCTTCTTTTCCTCAACCATGTCTCTCACAAAGTGATATTGAACATCAATATGCTTTGTCTTCGAATGATAAGCTGGATTCTTTGCCAGGAATATTGCACTCTGACTGTCACGATCTAATCTCACTACTTGTTGTACCAACGCAATACCTGAACACAATATTTGTAACCATACTGCTTCCTTGCTTGCATGAGTGGTTGCCATGTATTCAACTTCTGTACTTGAGAGTGCCACTACAGCCTGTATTTTGCTCATCCAACTGATTGTTCCTCCAAATAGGTTAAACACATACCCACTTGTATATCTTCTGCGATCTATATCTCCAGCCCAGTCTGCATCAACAAAGACATGTATGTCCATCACTCTGTCTAATCCTGGTCTTCCTTGGTAGCACAATCCATAACTGGTGGTGCCACGAAGATACCTAAAGACCCTCTCTACTGTTGTCCAATGCTCCTTCCCTGGTTTTGACATATACCTGCTCAAAACTCCCACTGCATGTGCAATGTCCGGTCTAGTATAAACCATTGCATACATCAAACTGCCAATTGCATTGGCATATGGAACATGGGACATGTCCTCTTCTTCTTCCTGTGTCTTGGGACACTAATCTATAGATAACTTTACACCTAGAGGAATAGGAACCTTGACCGGTTTACTTCCATGCATATTAAACCTCTGCAATATCGTCTCAACGTATTTTCTTTGATTCAACTAGAGTTTCTTGTTTGCACGATCTCTTTTAATCTCCATTCCCAGAATGAAGTTAGCAACACCGAGATCCTTCATGTCAAACTTGGAGGATAGCTGTGATTTCACCTCCTTGATAACATCCGTGTTATTTCCTACCAACAACATGTCATCAACATACAACACTACATAAATGAAGTGATTACTAACTTGCTTGGAATATACACAGTGATCAGCCATGCTTCTTACAAATCTCAATCCAAGGATGTATGTGTCAAACTTTTGGTACCACGTCCTAAGGGATTGCTTCAGACCATATAGTGACTTCTTTAGCTTACAGACCAACTCTTTCTTTCCCTTCACTACAAAGCCTTATGGCTGCTTCATGTAGATTTCTTCTTCCAGATCCCCATGTAGGAATGTTTTCTTCACATCCATTTGTTCCACTTCAAGATCAAAAGCAGTAGCAATAGATAAAAGAAATCTAATAGAAGTTAACTTAGCAACAGGAGAAAAAATCTCACCAAAGTCAATTCCCTCTACCTGGGAATAACCTTTTGCTACTAACCAAGCTTTGTATTTCTCCACTTTACCTTGTGCATTAAACTTCTTCTTGAACAACCATTTGCTACCAACCGATTTTCTTCCAGCTGGACGCTCAACTATATCCCATGCCTCATTCTTATCCAAGGCATCCATTTCTTCAACCATGGCCTTCTTCCAGAGTTTACTATCCTCTGAATTCACTGCTTCCCTGACAGTTCTGGGGTCATCATCAGTAATAGATAAAGCAAAATTG
>ML798797.1:69995-85616 GCA_009831015.1 Picea engelmannii
TTGAGGAAGAAGAAACTATATCGGTGAATAGTTAGGACGAACCAATGTGTCCATTTGAAATACGGTTCATCAAATAGATAAAAGTTTCTAGAAGGATGAGATCATCCCTCTAAATAAAAAAATAAAAATACCACCGAATCAAAGTCCGACCAAAATACAACAATTAGTTTTTCCAGTCAAGTCCATTAGCCAGCAATCGACTTAACCAGTCGAAACACAACTGACTTCATTGTCAACTCTTTCAATTGATTAACAAATGCAAAATCCCCTTATAAATCCAAATCCAGAACCTCCGACCATATAGAAGTTGAGACTAAATCACATACCTATTTATGAGGGATATGAGGATTCCAAACGACACGGATTCGTTTTTGAGAAAATTTTGGATCCTATTGATATTATAGATGAAGACAAACATATGGCTCAGTTCAGTGCAACATTGCGAGCTATAGCACTCATGTGGTTCATGAATTATATCGAAAATCATATGCGGTCGAAAGAAGATATTAAGAACAACTTCCTTACATTCTTCAAATCCCAAGACATTAAGCACCTGGTAGCGAAAATCTCAAAGAGATCAAACAAATCTGAGGAGAAACAATGCACAAATATGATAAAATATTTAAGGATCTGCTCAGTCAGATTCCTTCTATCATTGACGAAAACCTCCTTACCTAGTGGTATGTAGTGGGACTTTTGCATAATATCAAAGTGCCACTTCAAATTCACAATGTCCAGACATGCCAGGAAGCCTTGAAAAAGGCATAACACATAGAAACAAAATATGATGGACCATTGAATTCCTCGTCGATTAAAAGAAGGATAGAAGAAAAATTGGAAATCTTACAACAATATTTAAATAACATGACTGTCACCTCAATCTTCATAAAATTCAAGTTGAAAGCTACTATAATATTGAACAGTGTTGTGATTGATTTCAAAGTCAATCATCAACATGAAGAAGCCTATGAGCTTACTTGAAGGAGTCTCCAAAGTGGTCCCCTTATGGCATAGCTTTAAACATGTCCCTCACGAGAAGACGCTTTGAAGAAACCCACAAGAAGCCTCAGAGGTATGGTCAAGAATCCTTGTAGTTGTTTGAAGAAAAAAATATTAAGGGCATTGCAAATGCATACATAATCTACATGGATTGATAGTCCTTTTCAAGCTGTTCCAATGGTAGGTGGTACGAAAAATGTTCCTCGTAGTGGAGGAGATATTCCCTTATTAAATATAATCATGTAAATTTTCCCCTAAAAGCGTTGCAAACAAAAATTTATAGGCCGACCCTAAAGTCAAGTAAAGGAGAAAAGTGTTGCAAACAAGAAGTTATAGGTCGCCCCTATAATCAAGTAAAGGAGGCACTTGGAAGGGTATAAATACACATTAATAACCTCTCATTTTCATCATGGAATCTTGTGATCTCTTAGTGCAAGTGTGGTAGCAGAGTCGTATGGAAGGGGGAGTGCTCAGAGTTATAGATGTGTGAATGGTTTCCGGGAAACCCTATCTGAGATGACCCCCTAGTTCAAGTGTAGGGTGTCACTGCAACCGTCTCGCTTAACTGGTCACCAGGCCACCAGGACCCTGAAACTTTAACACTACACCTTTAACTATTTACTCCATTCTGGTTTAACCGACCACTGGACATGGGGAATCACCTTCAAACATCATCGCATAACCGTGAGTTCGGTTCGATTTAACTGCCCACTAGACACCGAGAATACTCAAGCCACCGGAAAATTTGAGGGATATTGTTTTCAAGGGATTAAGGCCAGTCCAATTACCCTTTGTCTTTAATCGTTGATCTCTTGCGATGATCAATGATCCAATCTTTTCCACATCTTCTCTCTTAACCGAATCAAACATTGCCTTGTCAATTTCCACGCAAAATTCACACTCAGGTTTTGCTTTCTTTGTTTAATTCACCAGAGAACCCCATCATATGCCTTAGCGCTTATGGCTTTGCTTCAGTCCTCAAATACTTTCATGATTTCCACCAGTTTGTGACCTGGAATTCAACAATCCTATAATAGTTATGAGATTTTGACGTCGACTTTGAAGTTCATAGGAACTTTGACTCGCTTCTCCTTGATCTCTCTCTTCTTCAACGAGACTATGTCATTCAACCCTCTTTTACACAGGGACTCACCTTTCATTGTAACCACACACACATAAACTTATCATAACATGTGTGCCATATTCATGAACTCTCCAACGTACACACAAAAACCCTCAACGCATCCATACACGCATGAATTAAATGCAAAGATCAAACACATTATACTTGGGGGAATGCAAACACACTCATTTCATTAATCCAACTATGTACAAGGATTTTATAGACTTGGGTTACCTCTCTACCTATACTGGCCCGATTTCACATTTTCTTGCCCACCTTGTCTAATCCATGCTCGAAATCTTACAAAAACGCTCAGAAAGTAAAAAAACCTCCAGATCTAACAAATCCATAACAATAGCTTTTAACTCTATAAGTTGTCTTGGCTCACTCTATCTTCTTGATTACATACATACGAGGATCAATAGGATCGAATCATCCATACTTAGGAAAATCCACAATACCCAAGTAATTGTTTGAATAAGCAATTTACATGGTAATTAAGAAAACAAACCATATCCTTCTTCAATCTACTTGCAAACTTAGGGAATTACAATTAATTCATTAAGGGAACCCAATCCCTTTGGTAAATTTCAAGACCCCCCTTAGGCTTGCTCAACAAGGTTGATTTTTAGAGAATATGCTTCTGCATCATATGGTCACTTTGTTAAAAATTGCTTGACGAAGAACGCTACTCTTTCCCAAGAGAAATAAGAAGAGTTCTAAAAACTCTCCAAGTACTCTAGTAGAAAAAAAGGTAGCCTTGGGTAAACTACTAGCCTAGAATTGAAGCAAAATCCAACCCATGTAACGAAGTTGGATGAAATGACTCTAATGGAGTTTGTAGATTTTATGGCAAGAATACCTCCCTCAAAGGAGGAGTCTAAGAAAAAATTTGTCACACCCTTGGTCTCAATGCCTTTCACAAGAGAAAGGAAGATAAAAAAAAATGATCTCAAAGAGTGAGAACACAAAAATAAATAAGGCTTTGGCTTGTCAATCCATTGCAACTGCAATCCTCTTCGGTTTAGAAGGATAAAATAAATCCTCTCAGAGGCTACTTTTTTTTTTCCTAGCAAGAAAAAACTTTTATTCCGTTGAAAGAAATATACATGTTTCAATCCATTTAAGTATTGTTCAAAAGACTAACCTTTTTCAGGATTGTTCAATCTTTCCTTTTCTGATTTCGTTACAATAAAATTTATTTTCTATTTTCATTAAAAAGGAAACATATTTTCTTATGCATTTACACCTTTTACATTCTTATCCATAAACATTATAAATGAAAGGTCATGCCCTCATGGGTCTGCCCTTTGTAAAGCTCTTGAAAACTAAATATTCCATCATGTAGCTCCAACGCCTCCTTTGAAAGATTTCTCAAAGGCTACTTTATAATGTGAATGTAAGTCTTTTGTATTTTGTTATGTAATCAATTTGTAAGGCTATTTTCTTGTGCCTATGATAGAGAAATAAATTAATTGAGTAAGATGACATGTATGAGCCAAGTTCCTTACCATATGTTTATAGGCCTGACTTGTAGATTAAGTACACAAGTCTTGTCAAAGCTTGTACTCTAAACATATGAGTATAATTGTGGCTCTTTTTGTATCTAATACCAATAATTATTACTATTTTTTTTAAAAGTTGTTGCATAAGATAACCTATAAGTGGTAGAGGTCTTGGAAAACATAAACTAGATTTGTGAATCCCCTTAATGAATTGCGAGAGGCCTTGGATTTGATTTCACAATTAAGGATGAAGGTGAATCCTCAAGGATGGGAGAATAAAGTAGTCATGTGCTAAACAAAAAAAGTGTTGTTGTTAACGAAAACATTGTCAACCTTCAACAAAGATAACTTGATGTTGAACAAAGAAGACGTAATGGAGTTGAATATCTTAGAATAGTAAAAGAGAGGTGAGATTGTTGATCATGTGAGCATTGATTGTGGAATGAATGGATAAGTCTCAAGTAGACATTGTAATTTAAGTCCGTGCAAATATTGTGATTTAAAAATTTGTTGCTTGAGAATGTGTTAGAAATTGAAAAATGATATAATATTTGGGTGAAGAAGACATTGAGAGCATGTTGGTACAAGACCATTTTGAGTCGGTCTTCATTGGATGGACCATAATGTACGAAAATTGATTACTTAACTTTTTAACAAGTCATGTTGATTGGGATCTTTGAATATCACCAACGTAGATCCATCTTAAACTCAGATTTATCAAGCAACGAAAGGGATCAAATTTATTAAAGTGTAATTTTTTTTATCATTTCATTTAATTCTTTTATATTAAATGATTACTCTAGACATATGAGTATAATTGTGGCTCTTTTTTTATCTAATACCAATAATTATTACTATTTTTTTTAAAAGTTGTTGCATAAGATAACCTATAAGTGGTAGAGGTCTTGGAAAACATAAACTAGATTTGTGAATCCCCTTAATGAATTGTGAGAGGCCTTGGATTTGATTTCACAATTAAGGAGGAAGGTGAATCCTCAAGGATGGGAGAATAAAGTAGTCATGTGCTAAACAAAAAAAGTGTTGTTGTTAACGAAAAAATTGTCAACCTTCAACAAAGATATCTTGATGTTGAACAAAGAAGATGTAATGGAGTTGAATATCCTAGAACAGTAAAAGAGAGGTGGCATTGATGATCATGTCAGCATTGATTGTGGAATGAATGGATAAGTCTCAAGTAGACATTGTAATTGAAGTCTGTGCAAATATTGTGATTTAAAAATTTGTTGCTTGAGAATGTGTTAGAAATTGAAAAATGATATAATATTTGGGTGAAGAAGACATTGAGAGCATGTTGGTACAAGACCATTTTGGAGTTGGTCTTCATTGGATAGACCATAATGTACGAAAATTGATTACTTAACTTTTTAACAAGTCATGTTGATTGGGATCTTTGAATATCACCAACATAGATCCATCTTAAACTCAGATTTATCAAGCACGGAGAGGGATCAAATTTATTAAAGTGTAATTTTTTTAATCATTTCATTTAATTCTTTTATATTAAATGATTACTCTAGACATATGAGTATAATTGTGGCTCTTTTTGTATCTAATACAAATAATTATTACTATTTTGTTTAAAAGTTGTTGCATAAGATAACCTATAAGTGGTAGAGGTCTTGGAAAACATAAACTAGATTTGTGAATCCCCTTAATGAATTGTGAGAGGCCTTGGATTTGATTTCACAATTAAGGAGGAAGGTGAATCCTCAAGGATGGGAGAATAAAGTAGTCATGTGTTAAACAAAAAAAGTGTTGTTGTTAACCAAAGATTGTCAACCTTCAACAAAGATATCTTGATGTTGAACAAAGAAGACGTAATGGAGTTGAATATCCTAGAACAGTAAAAGAGAGGTGACATTGATGATCATGTGAGCATTGATTGTGGAATGAATGGATAAGTCTCAAGTAGACATTGTAATTGAAGTCCGTGCAAATATTGTGATTTAAAAATTTGTTGTTTGAGAATGTGTTAGAAATTGAAAAATGATATAATATTTGGGTGAAGAAGACATTGAGAGCAAGTTGGTACAAGACCATTTTGAGTTGGTCTTCATTGGATGGATCATAATGTACGAAAATTGATTACTTAAATTTTTAACAAGTCATGTTGATTGGGATCTTTGAATATCACCAACGTAGATCCATCTTAAACTCAGATTTATCAAGCACGAAGAGGGATCAAATTTATTAAAGTGTAATTTTTTTAATCATTTCAATTAATTCTTTTATATTAAATGATTACGAAATTACACCTAAAGAAATTTGATATTTCTTTGTGCTTGATAGATATGGGTTTAAGATGGATCTACGTTAATTTAATATTTTGTATCTTGTCATGTACATATGTACATACGTATATATGTGTAATATGTAATGGTGGGCGTAGTTTTTTTTTAAATGAGCCGACTTTATTTTTCTTAATGTTTAATGTAACGTTGTCCAATCTAACATAACGCTAACATGACAATATCTCCTCCACACTGGGTCGTAGAGCACCTCAATACTCTGGGTGCAATAACATGTCAACATTTTTCCCCTAGCTTTTAGAGAACATTCCTTAAAGATGTTTCCTACCTTCACGATGCTTTTAAGTGGAATCCACAATTATTAATTCAAATTGTGGAATTGAACATTGGGTTGATGTAAGGGTGGCATATGTACTTACAAACATTTGGTTGATGTAAAGGTGACATGTGTACTTGCATAAGAGTTGGACATTACTCCATTTTTCTTAATGACAATCATTCCTTTATTTGATGATGGACATCTATTTTTTAGTCCATATGGTGAGTCCACCTTTGGTTGATGTACAAACATGTATCATAAGTAGGTGGACTACCTTAGAGTACAATGATAGTAAGAGGATTGACCGACCTATTTTATGGATCCTAGAGAGGAAGAAATTCATTTTTCTACCTTATTTGAAGTTTTTCCCAAGGAAAAAAATGTAATTTTATTTCATCAGATGTGAACAAAATTACATTATGCATATACACTTTCAAAGTGTATTCCTGGGCTATTGTTGTGTCTGTATACTAATTGCTACTAATGTAGCTCAAAAAATCCTTGATAAGGTATTGTAGCACTATAGAGTCCATATGGAATTTACATATTATGTGGCTTAAAACAAAAAGCTTCTTACATAGAGATGAGTATATTATGTCTATTGTAGTCATTCCAAAAAAGGTTGATGTAGATATTCTTGCACATGTTCATTATGTACTTTTGTTAGTTTCCATTGTCCCAAAGCCAAATTAACCCCCTCTTTTGACCTCCTGTCCACTTCCTTATTCCTTTCCATGTAGACATGTCAGCAAGTAAGAGAATCAAAAAAGGTCTCTAAGAATTTGATGTCTTCCACTATTGAGTGCCTCTAATCCAGTTAATGACATTCATGGAATCTCCAAAAACATTTAAAGAGTGACAATCCTTTTCAATGGCGAAAGAAACGAGTAGTTTAAGGCTCATCAGTNTCCCTCCTCCCCCGCAAATATTGTTTTGTGATGCTCCATCAAAAAAAACCCAGGGTTTTGTTTTGTCAATAAATTCCTCCTGAAATTGTCTTGTCTTGACTCTTTCAAAATAAGTGGAAAGATATGATAGTATGGCAATACTCTTGGCCGTTGTAATCTCTGGAACCGATGAAACTCCTTTAAAAATGAGGGAGTTTCGGGCTATCCAAACACCCCAGATTACCAATAGTGGTAAGGCTCTGAAACCCCTGTAATTTCTATTCGACCACCAATCATGCCACGCTTGTTCCATAGAAGGACCAATCCAGCTGCAACAAAGATCCAAGAGTCTCGACTCTTCACTCCATACTTCTTTGATGAATCGACACTCCAGAAAAATATGAGATGTTCATTCTCCTTTAGATTTATAGAGAGAGCACCATCTTGGTCCATGATTATTTCTCTTATGTAGTATTTCCCAGGTCGGCACCTTATTTGATAAGACATTCCACATGAATAATATTGTTTTGGTCGGACAATTCAGTTTCCAAATCTTTTTCCACCACCAGACTGGCTCTCGTTGGTACAAGTCTAAATTTAATTTTATATAACCAACCTTGGGTGTGTAGATCCCTGAAGGAGTCGTATCCCAAATGAGTTCATCCTCACAATCCCTGAGCCTGATCTGTAATCCTTTTAAATTTGTTATATACCTTTCCAACTCTGTAACTTCCTCCTCTTCTAAACCCAGCAAAATTATCGGCTTCCATCCTTGAGACCATATGGTAGTTAGTCTCAGTTCTGCAAGTTTATTTAAAGTATCGAAACCACAGGTTCTCGAATGATTGATAAGTTGTTCAGAGAGAATGTGTTGTCCCTCACATCCCGACCAAGGATCTATGCCCAGCCTAAATCGTTGTCCATTCCCTATCTTCCACACAAGACCATTCCCAATGACCGAAAAAGAGTTGATAACCGCCTTCCAAATCATAGAAGCACCTTTCAAAGATTTTTGTGCATTCTTGATCCAAGTATCCAAAGAAATTGGCTCTATATATGTTTTCACCACTACCCTAGTCCAAAGACTGGAAGAGTTTAAAAGTCGGCAACCTCCTTTCACTGCCAAAGATTTGGAAAAGAGAAAAATATTTTTCAAACCCCATCCTCCAAGAGCCTTGGGAACAACGATCCTTTCCCAGTGAACCCAAGGAGTCACATGTGATTCTTTCTTGCCACTCCAAAGAAATATGAAGGTGAGTTTTCTTGTTGCTTCCAAAATTCCTTTCGGGATCCATGAGAGTGACATCCAGTAAAATGGAATTGCTTCCAGTACCGTCTTGACCAAAACAAGTTTGCTTTCATGTGAAAGCCACCTATGGTTCCAAGTATTTAGTATTTTATCCAATTTATTTAGAAGACACTTCCAATCTTCCTTTATGTAGTCGTTTTCTTTTAAACATAACCCCGGATATTTCAATCCATCGTCAAACTTATTTTCCTCAAAAGGAAAGAAGTGCCTAAAGACAAGTCGCTCTTTTTCAGTAAGTAAATTTGTTGTAAGGGATGATTTTCCTTCATTAATTTTCATTCATGTGGCTTTGGAGAAAAGACTTAGAATATTTTTTAAAGTTTATGCATACCGTCTGGAGCCCATACTGAAAATTAGCACATCATCTACAAAGAGTAATTGTGTAAGTTGCATAGTTTGAGTAAATTTGATTCTGGAGAAGGTTCCTAATATTTTTTCTTCCAAAATTGCTCTATTAAGTCCTTTAGCAACTAAGAGAAAAAGCAGTGGAGAGAGAGGGCAACCCTGCCTTAATTTTCCTTCTGAAGGAAAAAAAAATGTGAGGTAGATCCATTAATAATCATTGCAAAGGAAACTGTTGTGAGACATTTCATGACCTGCTTGATGAAGGGAACTGCAAATCCCAAGTGTGTTAGCAATAAATGAATAAAAAGCCAACTTACTCGATCATAAGCTTTGGAGAGATCGATTTTTAGCACTGTACCCTTCAATTTTCTAGATTTCATATTGTGAAGTCCTTCTTGTGCTACCCCTATTGCTTCATGAATTTGTCTGTCTTCCAAGAAACCAAACTGCTCACTCAAAATTCTTTCTGAGAGTATTATTTTCACCATTCTTTCTATAACTTTTGATACAATTTTATAGACACAGTTACAAAGGGAAATTGGACGAAAATCATCAAAGGAAATTGGATTGTCATTTTTTGGAATTAAAACTATGAAGGTAGAGTTTAAGCTTTGAGGGATTTGTCTTGTGACTCTGGTGTCCTCTACCAACTTTAGTAAATCCTGTCCCAGGAGCTCATACAAAACCAGAAAGAATTCAATAGTCCAGCCATCTGGACCTGGGATTTTGTCTTTTTGAAAGCTGTGAAGGAGATCTTTTAATTCTTCTTCTGCTACTTCTTCCATCAAAAATATATTATCCTCTTAATCAACAAATCTTGGAAAGAGTTGGGCCATTTGAACCGCTTCTTCTATTGTTGCTTGATTCTCTTCTTTAAAGATCTCTTGAAAGTGCTTTTTCCCCAATCTTGACATTCCCTCAAAAGAGTTCTCCAGATTTCCTTCCTGATCTCTCAGATGCCAAATGGTATTGGCACACCTCATGACTTTAGAATATTCTTGGAAGAACTTTTTATTCTCATCTCCACTTGTCAGCCAAGTGGCTCTACTTTTCAGTCTCCACGATTCTTCCTTTTCCTTGAGTAACTTGTTTCTCCTATCTTCTAATCAAAGTAGTGAGATCTTAGACTCAGGAGTATCATATCCCCCCCTTCTTCTTCATAGATCCTTTGTAGCTCAGACTCAATTTCTTTTAGGTATCCAATTCTCTTTAACAAGCTTAATGAAAGATTCATCCTCTAGACAAGTCTTGTTAAATTTAAAAGGACTAGCTGGATTTTTTGGACCCTGTCAAAACTCAAAGAAGATCGAGTAATGGTCAGAGATTCCCTCGCTGCCAATCCACTATTTCATTATCGATTTCTTTTCCAGAAAAGAGTCTGCTATCAAAAAACAATCCAACCTTTTTGCTACTCTGTCCTCTCCCACCCTGTTGTTTCTCCAGATTGGTTTGAGCAAAGGTGGGTTTGAGATCAATTAGTTTGCAATCGGAAATTTTTTGGCCGAAGTATCCTGCCAAAGGATCATCTCTTGCATGCATACCCCAAACTTCAGAAAGTCCCAAGGAAAAATTTAAATCTCCCCCTAAGATAACCAAGTGGTTTTTCATAAAATACTTGTTGAAAAGAGTGTCCCGGAAAGGGATTCTATTCTGATAAGGACCATAGACATTAAGAATGTGGATATCTTCCCCTATCTCTGATATCGAAATAGTTATGCCTAGCCCATATTCCATGCCCCAACTGTTTGAGACTTGGATAGTTTGTGTGTTCCATCCTAGCGCCAAGCCCCCGTATCTTCCCATGGCATCTAAAGTTTCAAACTCCCATCTAGGAAGTAGCAATTTCAGTCTATTTTTTACCTCCTCCCCTTCCCCCAAAGTCTCTTGTAACATCAAACCATCAGAGTGTTCGGAGCTAATCACCCTTTTTAACGTTGGTCTTTTAAGGGGATCAGCTAGACCCCTGCAGTTGAAAGATATGCACTTCATCCAGAACCCTTCCCTCGGGTCTGCACTACTCTAAGTGCTTGTTCAATCAACTGTTGTTTCCCCACCAAAAGGTCACTCCTGGATTTGGTTTGTGCTTTTGAAATCATTGATTTCCTCCCTCGACCACCTATATCCAGCATCATTATCACTTCCTTGCCCAAACCTCTCGAGGAAGCAGATTCCTTCTGGTATCTAAGAAAATAACGAGCAGACGAGTTTTTGGAGGATGACGAAGAGGAGTCATCCTCGATGTTGTATATCCTCTTTGGGCTAGGAGAATCAATCGGTGAAAAATCAATCACAGAGGAAACCAAATGTCTAGGGGCGTTCTGTGTGGGACTTGTGGTGAGGGACATATTTTTGAGAGCCTCCAACCACTCATTTCCATCTAAAATTAAATTTTTAATTAAAACACTAATTGGAGGAGAGGGAGGTAAAGGATTACCCGAGACCATGTTCCTTGTGTTTTCCATCCCGGTCTTGATAATATTTAAAACCTCGAGCCCTTCTGCCACTTTGTTGGCCCTTTCTAGAGAGGATTCTTTCCTTTCTTGCAAAGAAGCGCCATGTTCAAGATATTTAGAGTGCCTTAACTCCGCTAAGTCCTATAATCCATCATTGGAAGCCATAGTATGGCTTCTCTCCTCCTCCTATAATAATCTTTTTCCCTTGTCTCTTTTGAATCCCTTTCCTCTGGTCCTTAAAGGCAAGTGACAGTTCATCACCAAGTGACCATATTGGTGGCATATTCGACATCTAAAAGGAACATTTTCATAGTTCAAGCTCTGGATATGGGTGTAGCTTCCCCATCTCAAATCGACTTCTTCTCCTAGCCCTTCTCTAACATTCAAACTGACTAATATCCTTGCCACTTTTCTATGTTTAGTTTCTTCAAAGGTTATATCTACATCTAAAAAATCCCCCAAAAAATTCCCTATCGATTTGAAATGTTCTAAAGACCAAAAATGTAAAGGCAAGGTCGGTAGATGGACCCATACCGGTATTTTGTCCAGTTTCTCTCTATTGGCATCAAAAAGGGAGTTCCATGACTTTAACAGTAGAGGTGAGTTGTTAAGACTCCATCATTTTCCAAGAACCCATTTTGCATAATCTGGTTGCATAAAGTTAAAAGAAAACCAATTCCTAGTTAGTCTTATGATCTCTGGAACGTAACCAAGATGCTCCTTCCAGTTGAAATGGGCCCATTCAATCATAGTTTTTAGGGAAAAATATCTTCCACTTTCTCTTCCTACAAGAGTTTGGTTTGTCATTTGTATAACTTGACTTAGACCCACATCTTCCCCGAGTACCAGGCTCCCAATATTTCCTTTAGTTTTTAAGATTTGTATATTTTGTCTCTGTCCTTCATATGTCTTTCTCCTTTGATCACAAACCCCTTCGACAAAATCTGCATCCCCCTGAGAAATTTGAGGAGGTCCTTCGATCACCTTAGATCTATCGTAACCCCGATGTTCTTATACGTCTAGGAAAGCCGAAATAAAACCTTTTGTGTAGGAAAACTTTGTAAAATCCTCATGTGCACCTGGAAGCCGTGAAAAGAAACCCTTCACAATCCTCTGATCTACTTCTACCTTTGATGTTCCCTTCGACCCTGGACACTTCGTTGTGCTTCCAAAGCCTTCCTCACTGGAGCAGGGCGAAGAAAGAAGAAAACCACCTTTTGTCTGGGAGATCCAATCGAAATCGATATCTTCTTAAGGGATAAGGGAGGGTAGTAAACCTCCTTATGTAAGCAACAACCCAGATGGAAAATGCTCTGAGAAAGCCCCGAAACTTCCCTCAAAAACCTCTTCACCCAAAGGATACTGAAAGAGTGGAGGTGAAAAAGACTTATCCAGTAATGGGGGATTTTCCTTGACCAAAATCAGGAGCTACTGAGACATTCTTCTTGTCTCCACCTTCTCATTTGCCCGATCCCCAAAACTTCCACTTGTCATCATCCACAACTCCTCACTGTCCAGCTGATCACTCTAGGTGGACACGTGTTATGACTTCTCCTCCATATTGGTCACCCAAAAGCTCCACTACCACCACACTCTGTGCTCGTCAAAAACAACGACCGCAGAGGATCTCGCAGACAAACCACCCTCCTTGCCCTAACCAGAGACCGAAACCTAACTGTAGAGTCCATCTCCCTCATTTTAAATTTCTCATAATGAAGATGGAATTAAAGGATCCATGGAAAATGATATGTTTGATATGACCTTTTCTTTTTTATGTGTCCAAGAGGAACTCAAGTTCTTTCATGGAATTTTATGAGATATTGTATATGAAGAAAATTACCTTAAGGGGGGAGTGCTTGAAATGAAAATCCATCTCCTTTATATGGTGCTTCTTCAAATTATGGATCTTTGAATGCTTAAGTGATGGAATGGATCTATATCTAGTGATGGCGTCTTTATGAAATGGTCGATAGGATTATTCTAGTAAAGAGATTATCTTTTGGTGTCTACAATAAATTTACAAGGGATATTAGGTATAAAGAGTTTTAGAACCAAGGTTAATATTGGGGTGGCTTTATGTGGGGATTCATTATGGTTAATCTAGTACCCTCCATTATAAGTTATATTTCAGACCAAGTCAATTCGTGTATTACACTTGAGCCCACATTTTATGTGTGTAAGAATATAAATGCACATTCATTTGTATCAAGCAACACAAACAACACATTATATTATATAAGTGTTGAAATATTGTATCTGCAAAGAGTATTCTATTTATTATTCATTTATTATTCATTAGATCAATCATTTTTTGTGGATTGATCATGTCGGGCATTGTAATTGACCAAATCCCCTTTTGTGGATTGGTCAAACCCTAAACATATTATGCAAATTGAGAAGTCGACCCCCAGGCAATTTAAAGTGGGTTTAAGCACTCGGAAGACAAGTTGGACTTGCCCAGTGAAGAGACACATTTTCAGCACCTGGCAATTTGTATAAATAAAGGAAGCCATCACCTCATTTGTTCACTCACTCATTCAATCATCCATAGCGCAAGTTTGGTAGCTGCAGTTGGAGAAGAAGGAAGACAGAGAGGCACATTGCTTCGTAGAGGATATTCTCTAGTGTTTGGTTTATTGTCTTGGCATTGTATTGGCTGTCTATATTAAGGAAGTTTTTGTTGGATTTTCTTCCCCATGAGGGTTTCCCAGGATAAATGTTGTGTATCTTGTGATTGTGTTTCTCTCAGTGATCCTATCTATGATATGGTTATCTAGTAAATTGAAAAGAAACCTAATAATAGCTTAAACCTTAACATGGTATCAAAGCTAAGTTGAAGAGAGAATCTTTCATTGGATAAAGAGAAACGTCACGGTTGTCGTACAAGAAAATTAGGGCTTTTATTGAAGAAGAATTTCAGCCCAAAAATCATCTAGAAAAGTGTGCCCTAGCCTAGGGAACTCATTGGCACCTTCACCACACCTTTTCAATGGATAGAACTCCTGGAAAGTGAAACCCTAGTTTTCACCGGTACCAAAAGTACCAGTCCATAATTCCGCTGGTCAAGTTTGAAGGGGAAAATTTTGGATTTTCTGAAATCCAACTGCACTAGGCTACTCACCTCAGCCAAGCGCACCTCCTGGTAAGTTCAAAATTAAATTCTGAGCATTTTCAATTTTTGGTCATTTTCCTAGCTCTAGGTAAAGATGTCTGCAATCACTAAGCTTGTTGACAAGCTAGAAGGTGTGGAAAAATTTTGTGCATGGAAGTATAGGATTGCACTCATTCTTGAAGAGAATGACCTAGAAAGATTCATTAAAGAAGATGTACCAAAACTTGTCGATGTTGCACCTAAAGCAAAGCACCAAAAGGACACAGTTAGGGCCAAAAGAATCAATGCATATTCTATTAAAGATCACTTGATTCCTCAAGTGGCTTCAAAGAAGACTCCAAAAGAAATGTTTGATGCCCTAACCAGATTATATGAAGGAAAGAACATCAATCGGAAGATGAATCTAAGAACTCAACTCAAAAGTACAAGGATGCAGAAAGGAGAAACAATTCAGGAATATTTCTCCAGAATATCACAATTCAAAGAACATCTAGAAGCAATTGAAGATACTATAGATGAAGACGAACTTATAATGACATCCCTTAGTGGTCTCACAAGACCTTGGGATGCATTCATCCAAACTATTTGTGGCAGAAAGGAGAAACTACACGTTGACAGTCTTTGGGAAGAATGTGTTCAAGAAGAAACAAGAGTAGCTAACCGAGAAGCATTGCTATCAAGGGATGAAGATCAAGCCCTAGATACTCATACTAAAGAAGGAAGAAAGAGGTCTTACTTCCAGAAAGAAACCCATAAGGAATCTCACCCCCAAAACAAATTCATACATAAATAATCTCACCCTCCAAGGAGATTCCAGAAGTTTCAAAAAGGTCAAAGAAGAGAAAAAGATTTATCATCCTACCAATGCTACCATTGTGACAATATGGGACATGTTGCTAAGAATTTTCCAGCTAGATGAGAAGAATACAAGAAAAGAAACAAGAGGCACCATGCCCATACAATTGAAGATGAAGAGCCACCCACAAAGATTATAAAAGAACAGATTGAAGACTATGTCTTAATCTATGCCCTCTCAAGATCAATGTCACCTGGTGAGGACACTTGGCTCATAGACAGTGGTTCTTCCAATCACATGACAGGTCAAAGAGACATTCTCTCTTGCCTTATAGAAAAGAAGTCTCCCCAGAAAGTTACACTTGGAGATGATTATCAATACCTTATCAAAGGAGTAGGAGAATCAAATTACAAACTTGATTCAGGGACCCCAATGAAGATGAAGGATGTACTATATGTACCAGGTTTGACAAAGAACTTACTTTCTATCTCAGCTTTAGAGAA
>ML798797.1:85666-114281 GCA_009831015.1 Picea engelmannii
TCAGATAATGGAGGAGAATACACCTCAAAAGAGTTTGCAAACTTTTGCAAAGATGTCGGGATCAAGAGGGAGCTCACCACTCCCTACAATCCTCAACAAAATGGTGTAGCAAAAAGAAAGAACAGAACTATAATGGAAGCAGTAAATACTATGATCCATGATTGAGATCTTCCAATGCACTTGTGGGAAGAAGCAGCAAAAACAATAGTATATGTACAAAATAGATTGTCCCATAGTGCACTTGGGTTCAAGACCCCTGAAGAGATGTTCTCCGAAAAGAATCCAGAAGTAAGCAATCTCAAAATATTTTGTTGCCCATTATTTGTACACATTCTGAAAGAGAAGAGAACCAAGCTAGACCCTTCAGGAAAGAAGGGAATATTTGTTGGATAATGTGAGGTCTCCAAGGCCTTTGGAGTTTATATACCAGGTTACCATCATATTGAGATCAACAGAGAAGTAACCTTTGATGAACATGCAACACTCAAGAAATCAAGAAGATGTCAGCTTGAAGAAGTAAATGAAGAAGAGCATGTGGCTCCCAGAGTTGCATAACCAGTGAGGGAAGTCATAACTTCCCCTGATGAGGAGATTCTAGAAGATCGTGACATAATAGAATCTCAAGAAACTCCCTAGATGAAGATCTCCCACAAGAGAAAGCCAGCCTGGGCAAGGGAACTTATTCAAGATGGAGAGAAGCATGGTGCCCCCGAAGGAACCATGAGACAAGTGAAGAAATCCAAGCCATTCTCTAGTTATATGGCTTTGATGTGTGATCTCTTAGAGAAGGAGCCTACTTACTTTGAAGAATTTATTCAGAAGAAAGAATGGGAAGATGCCATGACAGAAGAATACCAATCCATTATAAAGAATGATGTATGGGAAGTAGTTCCCATACCAAAGAGCAAGGATGTGGTATCTTCCAAATGGCTTTTCAAAATAAAACATGTTGTTGATGGAAGTATTGAGAAATATAAAGCAAGGTTTGTTGCTCGTGGATTTTCTCAAAAGGAAGGCATTGATTATGAAGAGACGTTTTCTCATGTAGCCAGATACACTTCAATCAGAACCATCATAGCTCTTGCAGCTAAGATGAAGTGGAAGTTACACTAGATGGACATGAAAACAATTTTCTTGAATGGTGTCATTGAAGAAGAAGTGTATATATAACAACCTCAAGGGTTTGAAGTTGAAGACAGGAAGACTCATGTCTGCAAGTTGAAGAAGGCTTTGTATGGATTGAACCAAGCTCCTAGAGCTTGGTATGGAAGGATTGATAGTTTCCTAACAAGCTTGGGCTTTACCAAGGGTAAAGTTGATTCTAACCTTTACTTCAAGGTTATGAATGATGATCATGTTATATTGTTGTTGTATGTGGATGACTTATTCTTAACTGGAGAAGAAAATACCATCATTGATTGTAAGAAGAATCTCACTGCAAAATTTGAGATGAAATACCTTGGCCTAATGCACTATTTCTTAGGTCTTGAGATCTGGCAGAGCCCAGAGAAGATCTTTTGTAACCAAGGGAAGTGTGCAGTTGAAATATTGAAGAGATTTGATATGTTGGAGTGCAAATCCATGAATACACCCATGGAAACAAAGTTGAAGCTCCTGGTTGACACTTCACCAAAATCGATTGATGCTACGTTGTACAGACAGATCATTGGATCGTTGATGTATCTGATGAACACCAGGCCGGATATATGTTTTGTTGTGAACACCTTCAGTCAATTTCTGGTAGAGCCTAGACATGTTCATCTGGTTGTTGCAAAACATGTGATGAGGTACCTTAAGGGTACATTAGATTGTGGTCTCAATTATAATGGAGATCATGACTTCAGACTGAGTGGTTATACCGATTCAGATTGGGTTGGAAGTGTCTCTGACAGAAAGAGCACTTCAGGATGTCGTTTCAGTTTGGGGCCAGCCATCATCTCATGACAGAGTAGGAAGCAATCAAGCATTGCTCTCAGAATGGCAGAAGCAGAATACAATCGTTCATGTTCCGCCAGTTGTGAAGCCATATGGCTTCAGAAGTTGTTGACAGGTCTATTCAATCTGAAGATGGAAGCAACCGTGATTCTATTTGATAACCAGTGTTATATAAATATGACAGAGAACCCTGTGTTCCATGACAAGTCAAAACACATAGAGATCGGATATCATTACATCCATGATATGGTGCAGAGAGGAGCCATAAAGCTCCAGTATGTTAGCACGGATGAACAGGTTTTTGATGTGTTGACCAAGCCTTTATCTCGTGTAAAGATTGAGCACTTTCGAGATAATCTTGGTGTAGTCCAAAAGGACCTCCCTCGAAAGGGGGAGTAGTGTTGTGATGCCAGCCTTGTGCTGAAGATTTACAGCTTCCTGTTGATGTTGTTGTGATTCCAGCCTCGTGATGATGTTGTTGTGATGTCAGCCTCGTGTTGAATATTTTCAACTTCGTGTTGATGTTGTTGTGATGTCAGCCTTGTGTTGATGTTGTTGTGATGCCAGCTTCGTGATGATTTTTTTGTAATGCAAGCCTCGTGCTGAACATTTCCACCCTCATGTTAATGTTGATGAGATGCCAGCTTTGTGCTGAAGATTTCCAGCCTAGTGTTGAGGTTGATGATCTCCAGCCTTCGTGTTGTCATGTTGATGTTGTTGATGATGCTCCAGCCTTCGTGTTGTCATGTTGTTGTTGTTGATGATGCTCCAGCCTTTGTGCTGTGATTTTGTTGTTGTTGATGTTGTATCATCCTTGTGATGTTATTGATGATGATGTATTAGTGTTATACTAATCCATGTTGATGCAAATGATGATGACGACATTCCAACTCCCTGTTGTGAATGATGATATTGATGATGATAAAAACTTTCGATGATTTATAGATATGCCAGTCAGTGTTCCAAATGTTGTTGATGTTGTTTCCCTCTCTCTCTCATGATGATGTTGTAGAATACCCTTCTTGTCAAGGGGGAGTGTTGAAATATTGTAACTGCAAAGAGTGTTCTATTTATTATTGATTTATTATTCATTAGATCAATCCATTTTTGTGGATTGATCATGTCGGACATTGTAATTGACCAAATCCCCTTTTGCGGATTGGTCAAACCCTAAACCTATTATGCAAATTGAGAAGTCGACCCCCAGGCAATTTAAAGTGGTTTTAACCACTCAAAAGACAAGTTGGCCCTGCCCAACGAAGAGACACCTTTTCAACACCTGCCAGTTTGTATAAATAAAGGAAGCTAGTGCCTCATTTGTTCACTCACTCATTCGATCACCCAGAGTGCAAGTTTGGTAGTTGCAGTTGGAGAAGAAGGAAGAGAGAGAGGCACATTGCTCAGTAGAGGATATTCTCTAGTGTTTGGTTTATTGTCTTGGCATTGTATTGGCGATCTATATTAAGGAATTTTTTGTTGGGTTTTTTTCCCCATGAGGGTTTCCCAAGATAAATGTTGTGTATCTTGTGATTGTGTTTCTCTCAGTGATCCTATCTATGCTATGGTTATATAGTAAATTGAAAAGAAACCTAATGATAACTTAAACCTTAACAATAAGCTCCCATCATAATATTTCATTGCTTCATAGTTCTTGTACTCACATTGACGTTTATCGATAATTGTGGATTATAGTGATTATTGCAACAAAGCCATATTCTCGTTATTTTCTTGAGCTTGTTTATTGCATTTATAAACTCTATCACATAAGGAAATTTGACTTTTGAAAAGGGGGAATATATCTTTAGGATAAAGTTGAATTTATACATTAAAAAGTCTTACAAGATAAAAGAGGAATCACCATTTTTCTTGTTTAATGTGAATTTACAACACAATTATTTTATTAGTCCCTGCTTTTATTAGTCCATGCCTAAGGCATATACTATAGTAATCAACTTGTCATCTTTTTTTTTTACAATAGCATTAGTTTGGCCAATCATGTCAAATATTTTTTTTTCTAGTTTTGGAATGTTTTTACTTTCACTTGAAAATGTTTATCCTATTATTTGGCCTCATATTGAGGTGAGTTATTGTAATGTTTATAATTAAGTAAGTTTGAACTTAAACATTGAGATACATTAGTAAGAGATTTATTTATTTATTTATTTATTTATTAACTGAAATTGGGAAATTTATATTATAAAAGGTTGTTGTTAGGCTAACAATGAAATTATATATTCGTCATGTTCAAAAGATTTAAGCAAAAAGATATAGTTCCTCTCTTTCCAACTACAAAATTTACATATATCTTTGGGGAAAAAATCCCAGTTCTTGTTGTAGCTATATATTCTATAAAATAAGCCCAATATATTAAGAACTTTAAAAAACATAAGATTTATTGAAACACATAATGATTGGCAACCTCATCCAGGACAACATTTGATGGTATTGAGCCTTACTTTCTAATCTCCATGTCTTCCACTAGTTGGTGCGTAGTTTCTTCTTCTTTTAACTCCCCATGAGCTGAACCAACATGAATTCTTTGATTTAAGGCCCTTGACTAGGCTTCTTTACTCTGGTTTAAAACCATATTTCTTAACATTCCACATTCTACTTTTAATGTAGTTATTTGTTGTTTATGTTGAATTAAGGTACCCGTAATTCACACAAACTGTGATATAACTTGGTGATCATTGTCGTGAACCTTCACAATGACCAAGAAAAGGGAGGTCCTATTACACTAGATTTTTCCTCTGGCATATATGATGACCCCCCTACACCTGACATTGGTAAGTCATTTAATGCTAAAAGATACAAAGTGGATTAATGCTAAGGGACTTTAACATTAATATCGATTCATGCATTTATCATGGAAGTCCTCTAGGGCCTAAGTTTTAGCTCGTCATGCAGCACAAAAACTCATTAGGCATCGCAACTTTACATCACAAAATTTAGTGTGATTACACTGGCACACTGCCTTGTCAAGAGAAGACTAATATGAAGGTTTCCATTGAAGAGTTGGGCACAAATGCCAACAACAAAGAGAAAAGAAGGTACGATATTAAGTAGCATAATTCTCAACAAACCCACAAATAAATTTATACAAAAACTTGCAAAGAATTAAAACAATTTCATGCATTCTCCATTGCCAATGCTTGTAACAAATCAATTATCATTAAAGTGAAACAAATTCTCATTGGACTACATTAATAATAGAATTGTCCACTAATGTGTAACTATCATGTGATTAACACTAATAAAACTAACATTTGATCAAATTGTTGATCAATGCACTAGTTAGAGGAATTAGAATCCTATATCATTTTGTTTCCAAGCAAGGATGGTGGGCCTCTAGGATACCTCTCTTAGCTACAATTCACTAACTTGATGTTATGGTAACACTACTGCAATTAGCATTTGAATTGGGATTTAGTTAAGAAATAAATAAAAGTTTTCAAAAGTAATTAGGTGGCTTGGCTCTATTAAGTCAATGCTAACCACTAAATAAAAGTATATCTTTCTTTATAAAAAATATCACATCACTAAAAACAAACCCCAAAGAAGCCTTGTACCAAAACAAAATAAAAAAACATAGATTTTTTAAATGCAACAATCTAACTTCAAATTATTAGTCCTGACCACGCCTGGGACTATAGTAATCGGTTTTGCATTGACCAAAATTTTCATGCTTTTTTCCATAGTTTAACTTTATTGCAAGTGATTCAATCTTTTTTCCTGGCTTCTGATTGATCCTTCAAAACAACATATTATTGTCGAGTCGGCGGAAAAAATTTAATAATCAATTTAATCATGCATTTGTAGCGCATGGTTGGGACGAGTGCATGTACGGGTGCTTATACGAGAATTTAATAAAGAACTTAATTATGCAACTGTAGCGGATGGTGCATGTATGGGTGTGGAACAAGTGCATATATGAGTCTCAAAGTTACAATGTACAGGTATGGGACCATGACTATGCGGGGATATACCTGTGCGGAGGTGCGGACAAATCATTAAAGCAAAATTCTCTGCACATAAGTAGCAACACATTGCAATAAACATCTTTTCCTTCGCCGTAGATTTGCTTTGCACTTGCTATTAACAATATAGAGGTTGCATCCGTTTAGCACTAGTTGTTACATTGTTACTTGTCAAAATTATTTTTTTGTTATTAAAATGAGTTGGCTATTGTACCTAGTAGTAGTCGATGCATTTGCATTAAGCGTTGTAATCTACAACCTCGAAATAGTTGCAAAAGCAAGAACAAGCATTAATGAAACCATTCAAGGATTTATGGTTTCGCAGAACAATGCAAGAAAGAAAGTCGGAGTCCCTCCACTGAAATGGGATATGAAGCTTGTAACTTATGTGCATACTTACGCAAGGAAAAGAAGGGGTGATCACTTCCTCCAGCATTTGGAGGGTCCATTTGGAGAAAACGTATTATGGGGGAGTGACAGAGGTTGGAACTCTAGGCAAACAGTTGGTGCATGGGTGAATGAGAAGAAGTGGTATAAATATGCAAATAATAGTTGCAACTCTGGGCAAGACTGCAACCAATACACTCAAATTATTTGGAGGACAATTAAAGTTGGATCCACCATCATCAAATGTTACAGCGGTGACACTTTCATCACATGCAATTACTACCCTCCTGACAACTATGTTGGAGCTAGACCATACTGAAACTTTGGACAGCAACACTCACCGTTCATTCTCAATTTGGGATATATATCTTCTTCCTCCACATAATTAATACGATTGCGTAAACGCTTTTGAGTCCAAGTATCACATAACATTGACATTGATTTCTACATTCTTTCACTGTACCATGTCAAATATTCATAGTAACAATATATTCATGATCATATTTATATTCTTCGAAAAAATATTTCATGGCACATAACCTTGTTTGATATCCCTATTGATGGATATTTTTTTTATGTAAGTTGGTCGAGTCTCGTAATATCTTTTAGAATTTCCATCAATGAATGGCATAATTTCATAATGCTCAGGAAAAGCATCATTAATTATTGATCTAGTTAACATGATAAATGAAGCTACTCTCTTATTGTTATGATTATTAATTTAATGGCATGAATTTCAAAGTTATCTATGAGTGACCTTCACAATAACACAATCTTGTTTGTGCTCACCGAACTTGTTAATCCACTATGGCGCAATGGGTTTTAACGCACAAGATTTAATTACAAAAATTCCTAACATTAAAAGTCTCAAAATGACTTGCAAAGACATAGTCTACGAAGCCTAGTCTAGATTGCACAATTTTTTTTTATCAGACATTGTATGAGAGTTGATCTGAATTAAATAATACCATAGTTGTGCAGGAATATACCTATGTCGAGGTGCAAACAAATCGTTAAAGAAAAAGTCTCAGCACATCATCAACAAAGCATTGCACATTACAATATTAAATAAATAATAATTAATTAATTATTTAGCATTAAGTAATTAATAAATAATTGTTTATTTATTAAACTGCACATTGCATATTGTGCATTGCACATTACTAAATAATACCATACCTATGCAGGGATATACCTGTGCGGAGGTACGGACAAATCATCAAAGCAAAAGTCTCTGCACATAAGAAACAACACATTGCACATTGCAATATTAAATAATTAATAAATGATTAGTATATAATATTAAATAATTAACAAAGCAAAAGTCTCCACACATAAGCAGCAGAGCATTGCACATTGCAATATTAAATAATTAATAATTAATTGATTATTTAAAAAACTACATAGTGTGCATTGCACATTAATAAATAATATCATACATATGCGGGGATATACCTGTGAAATGGGATGTGAAGCTTACAACTTATGCACGTACTTACACAGGGAAAAGAAGGGGTGATTGCTTCCTCCCGCATTCGAAGGGTCCATTTGGAGAGAACATATTTTGGGGGAGCAACAGAGGTTGGAACTCTAGGCATGCAGTTGGTGCATGGGTGGATGAGAAGAAGTGGTATAATTATGCAAACAATAGTTGTATCTTTGGGAAAGATTGCACATATTATACTCTGATTGTTTGGAGAACAACAACTAAAGTTGGATGCATCGTCATCAAATGTAACAGTGGTGACACTTTCATCACATGCAATTACTACCCTCCTGACAACTATGTTGGAGCCAGTCCATACTAAAACTTTGGAAAACAACACTCATCGTTCATTCTTAGTCTCGGATCTGTATCTTCTTCCTTCACATAATTAAGACGATTGCAAAAGCGCTTCTGAGTCCAAGTATAACATAACATTGACATTGATTTTTGCATTATTTCCCATATCAAATATCCATAGGAACACTATATTCATGATCATAGTTCTATTATTCGAATAAATATTTCATGGCACGTAACCTTGTTTGATATCCCTATTGATGGATTTTTTTTTTTATATAAGTTGGTCGAGTCTCGTAATATCTTTTAGAATTTTCATCAATGAATGGCATAATTTCATAATGCTCACGAAAAGCATCATCAATTATTGATATGGTTAACATGATAAACAAAGCTACTCTCTTATTGTTATGATTATTAATTTAATGGCATGAATTTCAAAGTTATCTATGAGCGACCTTCACAATAAAGCAATCTCGGTTGTGCTCGTCGAACTCGTTAATCCACAATGGCGCAATGGGTTTTGACGTACAAAATTTAATTACAAATCTTCCTAACATTAAAGGTCTCTAAATGACTTGCAAAGACAGTCTACATAGCCTAGTCTAGATTGCGCAATTTTATTATGAGACATTGTACGAGAGTTAATCCGAATTAAATAATACCATAGTTGTGCAGGGATATACCTATGCAGATGTGTGATCAAATCGTCAAAACAAAAGTCTCAGCACATAAGCATAAGAGCATTACACATTACAATATTAAATAATTAATAAATATTCAATATTAAGTAATTAATAAATAATATTAAATAATTAATAAAAAAAATTAATTATTTAACAAATTGCACATTGCATATTGTGCATTGCACATTAATAAATAATAGCATACATATGCAGGGATATACATGTGGGAAGATAAGGACAAATCATGAAAGCAAAAGTCTTTACACATAACACATTGCACATTACAATATTAAATAATTAATTATTTAATATTAAATAATTAATTATTTAATATTAAATAATTAATTATTAATAATTAAATAATATATAGATTAAATAATTAATAATTAATTAATAACTAATTAACATAAAGAATTAAATAATTAATTATTGAATACACTATGCATTGCATATTGTGCACTGCACATCAATAAATAATACCATATGTATGCCTAGATATACATGTGCGAAGGTACGAACAAATCGTTAGAACAAAAGTTTCAGTACATAAGCAACAACACATTACACATTGCAATATTAAATAATTAATAAACAATTATTTTTTTAATATTAAATAATTAATAAATAATTTTATTTAATATTAAATAATTAATAAATAATTAGTTATTTAATATTAAATAACTAGTAAATATTTAATAATTAATTAATAACTAATATTAAATAATTAATTATTTAATAAACTGCACATTGCACATTAATAAATAATACCATACCTCTTCGGAGATATACTTGTCAGGAGGTGCGGAAAAATCGTTAAAGTCTACACATAAGCATCAACACATTGTTTATTTAATATTAAATAATTATGTGGGGGTATCCCTATGCGGAGGTATGGAAAAATAATCAAAGCAAAAGTCTCTACAAATAAGCAACAACACATTACAATATGGGGTAGGGTATGTATACCCCTGTATACTTTACGAGTAAAATTGTTGGGTGGAGGGGTCTCATACACCAATTTGGTGTTTGGCTTGGTCGTGACCTTAAAAATAGATTATTATTATTATTATTATTAAATAATTAGTTATTTAATATAATTAATAAATAATATTAAATAATTATTGATTAATCAATTATTTAATAAATTGCACATTGTATATTTATCAGTACAAATCATCCAAGCAAAAGTCTTTGCACATAAGTAGCAACACATTGCTTATTTAATATTAAATAATTATACGAGGCTATGCAGAGGTGTCGAAGCACTGCACATTAATAAATAATACCATACATATATGGGGATATACAAATTATCAAAGCAAAAGTCTTTGCACATAAGTAGCAGAGTACATTGCAATATTAAATAATTAATAAGTATTTAATATTAAATAATTAATAATTAATAAACTACACTTTAATAAATAATACCATACATATGCGGGGATATACCTCTACGAAGGTATGGAATAGCAAAAGTCTTTGCACAGAAAGCAAAAATCTCCACACATAAGAGCAGTCCATTGCACATTTTAATATTTGCACATTGTATATTAATAAATAATATCATACTTATGTGAGGATATACATGTGCATAGGTGCAGACAAATAGTCAAAACAAAAATATCCACACATATGCAGTGCATTGCACATTGCAATATTAAATAATTAATAATTATCTAATTATTTAATAAATTGTCCATTGTACATTAATAAATAATTATTATTCTTTTAATTATTTGTGTAGTAATATTTAAAAAAAAAACATTTTGGGGATTATTAAATAATTAATTATTAAATATTAAATAATTAATTGTTTAATTATTTAATATTAAATAATTAATTGTTGTAGACCGATTGGCAAGTGCCGTGTAAATGGAAGGAACTATGTAAAATGAGGTCTCAAGGTCGATTCTCACCCCGATTTACTCGGAGGGCGTGCTTGCGGGCTGTGCGTTTCTCCCTAGGGATTATAAGGCAGCCGTCAGGATTCGACCCCGTGTCACGCGAGTGTTACCGATTCCCCTAGTATAAAAAAATATATATATATTAAATAATTAATTGTTTAATATTAAATAATTAATTGTTTAATATTAAACAATTAATTATTTAATATTAAACAATTAAGTATTTAATATTAAACAATTAATTATTTAATAAATTGCACATTGCACATTAATAAATAATTATTATTCTTTTAATAATTTGAGTAGGACTATTTAAAAAAAAAAAATCGTTTTTATCTAAGATGTATTTATTAAATCAATAATTTATTTTTATTTTTAATATCTGTATATACTTAAAAAGTATTTTGTTAAGCATATGCATATTTTACTAAGTTTTACTTCATATTGAACATTTTACCTTTTTGCTTATTTTTACAAAGTTTTATGCTAAATGTTTTTACTCCGAACACTTTAAATTGGTTTTCGCATATGCTAACCTCCTCATTGAACATTTCACTTATTTACTTACTAAGTTAAACTCCACATTGAACATTTTGTTTTTTTCTTATTTATACAAAGTTTTATGCTAATTGTTTTTACTTTTTTATTACCATTGTAGTCTTTACATAGACAATAATGTCATTTTTCTTTATTAAATGAATTATCTTTTGATAAAGACTATTCATTATCTATACATATATTTCCGAGTCTGTAAAGATAATGCTTCCATGCAACCCTTGTTATAGTTAACATGTTATTGCATCTATTTAATTTTACAACACTTTGTCAATGGTACCATCCATTTACTTAAAGCTTTTGTATATTTTTCTCTTTATGAGATCAATGTTATTTTTTCATAACTATAAATAGAAGAACAACTCTCGATACAAGAGACGATTGAGATAAAGAAATTCTTAAAAAACAAGAGGTTAGTTTTTTTCATAATTACAAGGAGAAGAACCACTCTTGATGCACCAAAAGATTGAGAAAAAAAAATTCTTAAAAAATCATAATGTGAGAAGTATAGGATTCAACCACATGATGACCAAGTCTCGTGAGACAGCGCAGATGGTAGACAAGCGCACATTTCTCCAAGTGTTGGGAGGAGGTCTTGTGATCAAACCCTGCTGAGTCTCTGGGATGGATTTTGTAATGCTGCTATGTAAAAACATTGTATACTGTTGTATATAATCGAGAAATTATTTTATAAGTAGTACTTCTTTATATTTTAGGTTAAATTTGTGCTTTCCAACCATTTTCTTATGATCAAATTTAATGGAAGAACAATTATGGTTTCAATGCCTTCACCTTGAACGATCCTTATTTTCAAAACCATGGAAAATAGCAATAAAATTTGGAGAAAATTATGAGTAGAAACATGGTAAAGTGACAAGTCATTTAATTGTATAATTTAAAATTTATACAATTTAAAATTTAAAATTTAAAAATGTCGTAAGTTTTAAATACAATCATGAATTTGAAGTTGTAGATTTAAATTTAAAATTTAAAAATGTGGTAAGTTTTAAATACACTCATGAATTTGAAGCTGTAGATTTGGTGTTATTATTTGTATTTTTACATATACAAGTGCATTGTAGTGGGAGCAATATTTTCTAATGAAAATTGACTCGGATTCATTTTTTTCCAATTATTGATATGATTATATTTCTATACTGTAAGAAAGATTTGTGAAGGTCCCATGGGATAGCACAATTGGTTAAGACATGCGCACACTCTTCCAGTTTGGGGAGAGGTCATGAGTTCGAAACCTGTGTCCCTTGGGGCTGCGAAGCTTTATCACTCCCATACCAGCCACTATGTGGGGAAGTATCTGGGGTGGGTTTCCAGCGCGGAATCTCCAACGTGGAAAAAAAAAAAAAAAAGATTTGTGAATAAAATGAATAATAACATAGTCATTGAAAAGAAGGGTTTTGTGGTTTTTGATAATGAGGATCGGTTTTACAACTTCATGCGAGGGTCTGATTCACGCAAATGCAAATATCTAATCTTGGCATTTTTTCCCGTATCCTCTCCCTCTCACCTAACATATTCCCCTTTCTGTTGGTTGTTTCCATTCCATTTTCTTGGTGTATCTCAGCCCCCGTTCGACACAATGGCTGGTTTCGAACAAGACTTAGTGGATTATGGTGATAATATGTATATCCAACGCGCTTTCCGAATGCATGACGAGTATTTAATGCCCCCCAACCCCACCCCCCCATATTTCCCTGTTTCCTCTTCTCATTTCTCCTACCCTTCTTCCCCTCCTCCCTCTGTAGTAGTTCCTTGAATTTCTAGTGGCCCAGAAGTTAAACAAAGTTCCTCCTCTCAGAGAAAATCCTCCAAACATTGCGTTAAAGCTCGGAAAGATAGAGTTGTTGATGTTTGAATCGATTAAGATCGAAACAACTATCTCATGAGGATTAAAAACCCTCCTTATTAGTCCCTGCCAAAGCAAGACTATAGCAATGAGTTTGCTATTGATTTGACATTAATTTACTTTATATTTTAAATTTGTTTGTAAAATGTAATGTTTAACTTAAGAAAATAAATATATTTTTTTTTATATAGTAAAAATATTTATTTTTCTCCTTTCTAATTGATTAATATATTTCAAGTCTTATTGTTGTCTTCTTGTATTTCAATATTTAAAATTAATTGCATAATCAATAACAAACTTTAATTGGTTGTACAACGTATATAGCACTTATTACACCACCACAATAAAATAACCCCCCTCTGGATTTGAACTTGTGACCTCTTAAGAGGAAACACATGTTCTTAACCATTAGGCCCACTCAGGCTGTATATAATAATAATCTATTTTGAAGGTCACGGCCAAGCCAGTACACCAAATTGGTGTATGAGACCCCCTTGTTTGTGGGACAAAGGATCCCCCTCCGCCCAGCGATTTGACTGGTAAAGTCTACAAAGGTATACATACCCTACCCCCCTCTGGATTTGAACCTGTGACCTCTTAAGAGGAAACACATGTTCTTAACCATTGGGCATATATATATATATATATATATATATATATATATATTAACACATAATATATTATAATATATTATATATTAAAATGTATATTATATTTTATAATATATATGTTAAGATAGTAATATATATATATACAATAAAATGTGAAATGTTTATTTTTGTTTTTTCATTTTTTAAATAAGATTTGCATTTGGCTTGCTTAGCTTAACTAGAAGGAAATTCAAGTTAATCCCAACACTATATGGCAGCTACATTAAAGTAAAATCATGGTATCTATAAACTATGTGTCATCATGGAGCAATAAGGCTTTCTCCATCGCGTGTGAGTTTATGTCGAATTCTTTTAAGCAAGGACTAAGTTGTCATGCAACCCTTGTTTTTATAGAGGTGGTACTCCTCTTTGAATTCTTTAAAGATTTATCTTTGAGGATCTTGGGACAACAATATTAACATGGGAGAGTGCTAAAAAACAAACTCCAAATCTCTATCATTCAAATAAATAGAAATACTTAAAAGAATATGCATGCATTAAGAATTCCTGAGAAATGGACTAGGAACCCTCACTCATAAAATAAGGGAAATAGTTGCAAAGCAGCTAGTCCTTGCCTTAGGATTATGTTCACATTCACTCAGCTAGTCCCTACCTTAGGATTATGTTCACATTCACTCAAGTTTGGTTTAATATTACTTTAAGTTCCACCAAAAGATCAATTTCAATTGTCTTCACTAGTTTTAAATTTGAAATTTGTTCAACCATTCAAACCACCCCCAACCCCACACCAACAAATGAACCTAATTAAATTTAGATTTGGAGCCACCTTGACACCAATAGATGAATTTAGATTTGGAATTGTCCATCCATTCAAGCCAACGCCACACTAATGGATTAACCTAATTCTAACATTTATTTCTATTTTTAAATCTTTTTCAATCATAGAAACGGGTATTTAACCTATAAGAATTTAAAAATCTATGTAAAAAAATTCAAAAAAGCTATGAAAAATATGAAAAGTAAGTTATCGAATGATATTGTACGTCATTGTTGTTTTGAACCCTGGTATATATACGAAATCATGGAGATCCATATTTTATCCCTCTTTATACAAATATTATGTTGGTATTGAATGTTGTCCAATGTTATTGTAAATGCCATGAAAAGTAAGTTATTGAATGGTATTGTATGTCATTGTTGTTTCAAACCCTAGTATATATACAAAATCATGGAAATCCATATTCTACCCCTCTACACAAATATCATAATTTCAAACACTTTTTAATGGAAAGTAGGTTGTTAAATGTTGTCAAATTTTGTTGTAAATGCCTTTATTGTTCAAAACAATCACCTCTCTTTGTACATATGTCAAAATTCTTTGTATAGATGTCAAAATTTTAAATAACTTTTAATATAAAGAAGGGTTGTATGGCAGCTTAGTCCTTACCAAGTAAATTTGGAAATGGAGTGTACCTAGATGGGATCATTGAACTAGTTAGAGTGTCCCAACAATTGTCAATTTACTATAAAACCATTGTCAATTTGCTATAATTATTATTTGTCTTTATTAAAAAAAAATCAAAATCAATATTAAAAAGGAAAGATATATATATAAGTTGTCTATATCATTTTGTTTTTCATCTTTAACTATATTTTTAGTAATTTATTTTCATTTAAAAAGAAATTAAAAATTACTATTAAAAAGAAATTACACATATGTCATCATACATAATTATATGTATATCATTTTGTATTAATCTAGTAAGAGTACAATTTGTATTAATGATAAGAGAAAAGCATAAATGAAATAATAATGAAATAAATGGATACTAATAATGAGAGAACACATGGCATTTTCACTTTTTTTCTTAATTTTTTATATAAAAGGTACTAGGTACTTATAACCAAATTTATTGAAATACAATAATAATGAAATAAATGGATAGTAATAATGAGAGAACACATGGCATTTTTACATTTTTTCTTAATTTTTTTATATAAAAAGTACTAGTTACTTATAATCAAGTTTATTGGTTATGTAATTAATTTCAAATATTGAAATAAGTGAAGGCAGCAATAAGACTTGGAATATATCAACCAATGAGAAATGAGAAAAACAAATATTTTTATTATATCAAAAAATATATATTTGTTTTATTAAGTTAAACATTACATTACACACATAAATTTAAAATACAAGGCAAATTAATGTCAAATCAATAGCAAACTCATTGCTATATTCCCTTGACAAGGACTAATAACTAGAACAAAGAGTATAAGTTATTTCAATTTTTTATTTTATTTTAATTTGTTACTATTTTTTTCAAAATAAATGTTAAAAGTATTTAATCCAATCAAATATTCTAACCAATCAAAAAACATTTTTAATTTCAAAATTTAAAAAAAATAAAATATTATTTTCCAAAAAAATAAAATAAACAATACATAAATACCTATAAGTGTTTTAAAAAGTCAACTCATGAACTCTAGGGACTAATAATAAGAGAATATGAAATCTAAAACATAGGGATCTGGTTTTGGTTTTCCAATTGGTTTTGTTTACTGAAGATATCATTAGCTATCCAACTTTCCTTTACTATGTCATTATACACAGTCTAATTCATTCAATTATTATTTAATGTAACCAGTCTAATTCATTAAAATATTATATACTACAGCTAGACAGAAAATATTCAACATTTTTGAAACCCTTAAAATATCATCCATAGAGGCACTGCGAGAATGCTACCTAACCGATGATATGCGTTGAACCGTAAAAACATTGTACATGTATTCATAACTCGGCTTCTTCTAACTGTCAAATATGGATAGCATTATTCTTACATGACACTAGAATCCTACCATTATCTTAGATTGTTCACACTATTAAGGCAACCCATACATGGGAGAAAAATATCTACGATTAAAATATGATTAAAATTAATTAATTTGGGAGATTACCCTAGCCCAACCAAGGATAAATGCATAAACATTGTGTAATCTCTCTCAGATATATATAATTGGCACAAAATAACTAAACCAAGGATAAATGCATCAACATTGTGTAATCTCTCATGGATATATATAATTGGCACAAAATAACTAAAGAATATCATGTTAGTATGCTCTTCAAGGTCTCACATTTCGCACTAGGCTGCAACACACAATTCAGGTTTATCTCAATTTACTGTTGTGATGAAAATCTATGAGACATGGGCTATGGCTGACATTATTATTCCCATGGAATAATTAAAGAACCTCCCCATGCAACAACTTATAGTTGTATGATGTATGCCAATAAATATTCTTCTTATTATCCCATACACAATTTGTTTGTGCCTTATCAATTTTAGTTATAAAACAAAAAGCATATGATACAATAGCCTAGGCACAAATTAGAATCAATTGGTTAAATGATAATCAAACCAATACTCAAGCTTCACAATTATGAGGTTACCAGTATAGTTCCACAAACTAAGCCAAAATCTAGAGAGTAAAGTAGACAAAATATGTGAAAGTATAGCGTTTGGGACTTGTTTTACATACGAAAATCTAATAATAAGTGAAATGAAAACATTGTAAAATAATGAAAGTCATGAGAATAAGGATTGTTCAATACCTCTATCAAAATTCAATCCAATGTTGGACACTGGAGGCATGTTGGACTATTTCTAATCAGAGTCATCCCTTAAAGCACTTGGTTTCCTTAACCAGACATGTAGAATTTAAGATTTAAAAAAAACAAAATAGAAACATGCAATGGCAGTGAACAAAATTATGGTTTCTCAATTTCAATACCAACAAACCTCTTCAGATGTTCTTTTAGCATGCTTGGAATCATAATCTTTGATCTTATTTCTAGCCATTTTCAGTTTTGATTTCTCTGTAATTCAAAATGAAATCCATGACAGGCCATGCTTTCATCCAAAATCCAGATGAGTAAACAATTCTCTAAACAAACCTAAGAAATGAAAAGCTAAGTGCAATATGATTCTTACAAAAAAAAAATTCCAACCATCGATTAATGTGAGAGATGCACCGACGTACTAGTGAAACTGTGTAGCTACACGAACCTACAAATAGCATCACTTATCAAGCATAAGGTTGAAGGTTACACGTGTAATTCATGTGATTAATTAAGACTACCAAGGTTGTATCTAAGTATTGGTATTGAATATTTAGTTTTTTGTTATTAATTTTTAAATGAATTAAAAGTTTCTAAGGTAACATGCATAGGAAACAACTTTAAAAAACATGTGCCACAGTGCATGTGTTCACTCTGGAATCCACTAGTACTCCCTAAGCTTGTTGGTGAAAGTTATTAATCCGGCCTTGTTCGAAGGGACGGTGCATGCATTCATTCTGAAATCTACTAGTCCTACCTAAGAGCTTTTGGAAGTCGAGTTACGATGCATAAGAGTGACTGCAAACCCAAGTTATGGGAAGTCGAGTTAGGATGCATAAGAGTCAGTACAAGCCAAATAGACTTGAATGAGAAGGAGAGTTTGTTGGACTTATATTCCCACCGAAACCTTGAGGTCTTCTATGTGTATGGCAATAGCAAATCAGGTTTGTGCTATTATTGGATTGAATTATATTTTATAGGGAATTTGTAACAAGAAAGAGTCTTTCCAAGTTTACAAAGCCCCGAGCATTGTTAATGTGAAAATGATGAATGTGCAATCCTGGTAGTGTTTTCATGGAAATTATAAATCTCCTAAGAGATTTATTTGGGTTTTGAACTGGAATTTTCCTCTTTATCTTCCAAGTAAAATCCATCTAGGTGAATTGTTACAAACACACAAATTTAATGTAGTTAAAGAATTTCATTTATTGAGTAATTTTAAATTTCATTGCAGCAACAACAATTCAAATAGAGGAATGGAAATTTCCATCCACAGTTTAATGCATTGGAATTCTTTCAGTCTTATAACATATTCTCTTTCCTTGGTCATGACACGATCCAATGTGTAGAAGCTCAATGTATGTTTGTACATTAGCAAGGACCCTAGAAGCCTTATTTCAAACATTACCAAGGACCCTATAAGCCTTATTTCAAGCATTACCAAGGAGTCTCAAGTGTGGATACCTAACCTATTATTCTCCACTCCAAAACTTTGGAGAAATGTCTCTCTTTGTTGTCTTCTAACATCTTACTCTCTAATATCATGTGGAAAAAAAACAAAACGTTTTATGCGCTATCAACTCATGCTTGCATATATTTATTCATAAATGTATATTGATTACAATTTATTTGTTTTTGAAATATTTTATGAAGGAGTCCATTGTGGGTAGCTTTCAAATCAAGGAAACAGTAAGAAATATGCTATGAGAGAAATACTTGAATTATATCTGTGAATGCAATGGAACAAGTGCTATGTGAAGAGACTAGTCAACCAAATTCCTTTTGATTGAAGTTAAGCATGTACCTCAACTAGAATGCAGGGAACAATCAGCCAAATTGTCATTTGTGATTGTTTGGAAACAATGGTAGGCCTGATGTAATCAGTCCGACAGAAGTAAACTAAATCCTCCATAATAAAGTTAAGCATGTACCTTAGTTAGAATGAGGGGATGAGTCAACCAAATTGTTGAGAATTTGTGATTGTTTGGAAACAATGGTAGGCCTGATGTAATTATTCCTGCATAAGTAGAGTAAATCCTCCAAAATAATGTAATACTTCTGCCTGAACCTGTCGGAGTAGACTAAATCCTCAAAGGACTTCACATTTGCTTACAGTAGTGAGAATACAAATGCAACTTATCAGGTTTAAATGCAAGTACAACCTTAGAAATGTTGAAATTTTGGTATGCGTGTTTAACCATAGACAATGTCACATCATTATCACCCAACCATAGGCATTCACATATGCCACCCCCGAGCACACTAACCTTTACTGAGAATAATTCTGGAAAGCCTACTCCAGAACCAACAGATGAACCCTAATTGCTAACTACAGCAACAACTCAAGACAAGTAGAACGCTCCTTTTCCAAGGGTAGCGCACAAGAGAGAGAGTCTCTATATCCACAAAACAAGTACCATACACAACTGCAACAGCTGCAGCTGCACCACTCTCTCTCTCTCAAACTTGTGCCATACTCAGCAAGAATATCACCAGGAATATCACCAAGAAAATCACCAAGAAAGAGACCAAGACTTTGCGCCCTTATTCCTTCTTGCAACTACAATTGCAGCTCTCCACAATACTTGCGCACTAACTGGGTGTACAAATGAGCTAAAATGTCCTCTATTTATATTAATCCGTCCAATGACTTTTTTGGTTGGGCCGACCTGACTTTCTAGTAATTATATTTTACGTTTATCTTTTTCCTGTGGAGCCGACTTATATTTATGGAAGATAATATTCTAATATTATTTATTCTGCTAGGCCAACTTGTCTTCTAGGGTTTCCACACATATGTTTAATGGTTCACTTGCTTCCGGAATATTTTATTCTAAGTCATAGGTTACACGTGGAGGTTAATACCTCTTGCAGCTACCAAAACATCAATAGTCCCTCTTAGCTAGGGATGTATTAGGTAAGATGTTCTTCATGTAGTGGTCTCAAACACATCCATCCATCTCACATGGCATGGGAAAGACTCACATGGTCTTGCAGACCAGTCTACAAGTAGCATCACCATAGCCATGCAGGCTATCATATGATCAAACATATCATGTAACAAGTATCATCATCATAGACACACATTAGTCATCTAGCTGGAAAACACCTCCAACACTATTGGTTGGCCCTCCAGCTAGTAACCTTCGATGCTACTGATCGACACTCTAACTGGGAATCATTTCAGACACTATAGGTCAAAATCTAGTTCATATAGAACTAGTAACTCGACAGCTTACACGGAATCTGAATCAAAATTTTAACATTCCCTCTTAACGAGGAAGGTATTCCTCTTGGAATGATCATCATCACTACTTTTGTGCTTATGCACACCTCGTTGATTGTCATGTTGTCAATCACGGATCTATATGTCATAAAAAAAATTGCACTTTCACTGGAGTAGTGTACCAACCTTCGTTGGAGTAGCATACCAACCTGTGTTGGGGTAATATACCAGCATGTGTTGGAGTAGCATACCAACCTACCTTGGGGTAGCATACTAGCCTACGTTGGGGTAGCATACCAACCTATGTTGGAGTACCAACTTGCGTTGGGGTAGCATACCAACTTGCTTTGGAGTACCAACCTGCATTGGGGTAGAATACCAGCCTGTGTTGGAGTACCAACCTGCACTAGAGTAGCTCCCACTACTGGGGATCTCATCACTTCCCTCTACTGGGGAACACGTGACTTCTCACTACTGGAGAAAAAACATTTGGACCACTCAAAGCTTGTCCCTAACAGAGGCTTGGTCGACATATCTGCTACCTATTCGTTGGTAGCAATATACAGGAGCAAGTGTCTTGTCATATTCTTCTCCCTCTTGTTGGGAGAAACTTTTGGACACAAATCAAGATTTGTACATCTCTAGGCTATTTATCTGCAACATGCTTGATCTTGTAGATCAACTTGGAAGTCACCACTTACTTCCCTTCTGGTCTCGAAACCAAGGAAAAGATATGTATCCTAGTCCTTCTAATTAGCTTCCTCCTCGGTCACTTTAGCAAATTTTATTGAAGCAAGGGAATCTTCCCATAAGATCTCATATCTCCTCGAAGCTTCTAAAGCTTCGATATAGCCTTCTCAACCCATTCCATCTATCTATCAGTTCTAGAAGACGTCTCCATTCTCCCTCTGAATCTTGACTCCCTTTAAGTTTGTATAATCTTCGAAGCCATCTGCTTCTCATGATATCGCTCATCAATGTTGCATCCTGCAAAGTTTCATGGGACCACACTGTTGATATTATGGTAGCTGCGGGAGGTATTTACCTCCACGTGTAAACCTGACGAGAATAGAATACTCTGGGAAGCAAGAAGAAACCCTAATGAGTTGGCTAATAACCCTAGAAGACATGTCGGCTCAAGTAGATAACTTGTATTAGGTTATTAGCCTCCAAGAGAAGAAGTCGGCCAAAAGAAATAATATATACTGAACAGACAGATACCCAGAATGAGAAGTTGGCCCAGGCAGTTAGCCAGAATTACTATAAATACAAGAGGCCAGTCTTCATTTTGGCAGGTAGTCTCATAATTGCAGAGCACCACTTGTGCACACTGCAGTGCCCAGTTTTGTGCACAGGTTTGGAGGAGAGTTGTCATTCCAGTCGTTGCAGCTAGTAGATCACGTTTGGCTTGGACTATCTCTTGGTTAGGGTTTGGACTATCTGATCATCTCTTGTTGGTGCACTATCCTTGGGGAAAGGAGTGCTACCCTTTGTTTGGATATCTAGCCTAGGGTTTGCTTCCGAAGTGATTCTTTGTCAAGGTTAAGGTGCTCAGAGGGTGGCTTCGGCCTATGGTTGGGTGACAATAGCAATATTGTCAATGGTAAAATGAGCACATCCATTATATTCTAATAGGTTATGGGCCCACACCTCCTTCATCCAGTCTAACTGCTAGAAGGAAACATATCCGTAAGGATATTAAGCTCGTTGAAGAACTGTCGCTAGGGTTTCTAGCAGGAGCAGTCATTGTAGCATTGTCGCTAGGGTTACTAGCAGGTGTAGTTGCAAAAAACCTAATCCTCTCGTTGAGGCACCTTAAGTGAAGGGATTGACCTAATTTTCGAATAGATCAGTGCGCCCTAGCCTAGCGCATCTCCTGGTACTCTCAGCAAGCCAAGACGTCAAGTTTGAGTTTTTGGTCAAATCTAGGGTTGACCAAGTCAAAGAAACCATGACCTACTCTATGAAGTCAAAAACAAGTTAGATATAGCTTCTAACTTCAGAGCGTGGAAGACAAGGATTGACCTCATCCTTGCCAAGAATAAAGTGTTGGATATCGTGAAAGGAAAGATCGTGGAACCAAAGTTTGAAGAAGGAAAAGAGAAGGAACCGTAGAACATTGCAGTTATGGAGAATTTCAAAGACGGTGACATCAATCCCATGAGTATCATAGTGGACTCTATAAAAGACCACTTGATACCCTACATCTCCCATATTGAATCATCGAAGAAGATGTACGATGCCCTAACAAACTTCTTCTCAATCAGAAACATTGGACAAATAATGAGTCTAAAGAATGAGCTCTGTGACATGAAGATGAATGATGATGATAGCATAACATCATACTTTGTGAGAATATCCTAGTTAAGAGATCAACTACAAGCTATTTAAGAGATCATTTCAAAGAAGGAATTGGTAAACATAGTACTCAATGGTCTTCACAAGACGTGGGATGCATTTGCCTCAAGCATGAACACAAGAAAGGAGTATCCTACATTTGAAGAATTTTGGACTTGTTGTGCTCAAGAAGAATCCAGGATCAGTGCAAAAGAGAAACCCCAAAAGAAGTACGATGATCAAGCCTTCACAGCAAGATTCAAGAATTTCAGGAACAAAAGGAATTTTGGTTCAAGGAGGAATACAAATCAAGAGAAAGATATTTCAGAAATACAATGCTTCAACTATCGAAAGTATGATCACTACAAGAATCATTGTCCCGAGCTAAAGAAAAGGAAGGAGAAACATGAAGCATCAGTTGCCGAAGAAAAGGAACCTACAAAGAAGACTAAGCAAGATGAAAGAGACTTCTTCTTCTGAAGGTAACAATACTCTTCTTAGTTCTTGTACATATCTTGTTTGCATCGTCTCTGTACATATCTTGTATATCTATCTCTTGGAAGATAATGTATTCCAAGAAGAACTATACCTATGGAAGAAAAACAAGATAAGGATTGTTATCATTATACAAGTTAGATAATACACATGAAAGGATAAAATACATCAAACAAATCATGTGGAAGCTATTACAAGATAAGCGAAATCAGAATCAATCATGAAGAGACTTAGAAGAAGCAAAGACAGAAAGAAGCCAGCAATCAAGAGGAAATTGGAGAAAGACTTATGACGTTTTGCAGAAGACAATAAGATGGAAGCATGGACTCTGTTAGACGGAGGGAGCCGATTATATATTGCAGAATACAATAAGGATGCAGACGGAAGCGTGGATTCTGTTAGACGGAGGGAGCCAATTATATGCCCTCATACATGAAGCAAGGATTAGGAGGAAGATAATCCTATGATCCTTTGAAGATGATGAAGTATATATCCATGGTAGCAGCCATGAAAGATAGTACGTGTTTAGTTCAACCTCAGAAGAAGTCTTCTTCGAAGAGAAGCCTTAAAATATCCCTGGTTATCCATCCACATCCATGATTCTATAATGAAAGGAAGAAGTGAAATCTTTAGGGCATGGAATCTATAAGAAACTCCATGGACCCAAGAGCTAAAGAAAAACATCAGGAAGAACATGAAGATTCCAAGAAAGAAAGAGAAGCCAGAACAACCAGTCACTGTATTAAGAATCACAAGATTACCAACCTGATATGAACTCAATAAAAGCAATCAAGCTGAGGAACTGAAAGTTGTGATGAAGAACAGTGTATATATATGCAAGCATTGCAAGATCCAGAACTAGAGGTTCTCCCAGATGGAGGGATAAGACTATGATGATTACTTGTTCCAATAAACCAGACATACCCCTACATGAGTCTTTATATCATCCACAATATCCATGGGTTGGAATTCTACATCAACTGAATGCAAAGACTATTCTCCAAGAGCAATTGAACAAAGAGCTTATGAAGAACAACCTCAAGACTTTGAAGCATACCAGAAAGAGACCCTTGTATGCAGATGGAAGAAGATAACTTGGTGGAGAACCTCCAGTGCACAGTAGAAGTGTAGTGAAGACTTTCTATAACAAAGATATTGTATCAAGATGATTACTCAGAAGATCAGATCTCATGATGACGGAAGAAGTGCCACATGGATATGTTCCAGTTTTCCAACAATGATATACTTTATTGATCAGAGCTACATGAAGCCTTCAGAGAAAATCAGTGTTCCAGAACGAAGTACATTTGAAATCAAGCATTACATTATCCGCGATGAAGTCTAGAAAGGAGAAAGTGGTTCTCCAATACCTATCTCCACAGATGAGCAGATAAGCAGACATTTTGGTAAAGCTTCTATCCAAGATGAAAGAGTTTGCATACTCAAGCTAGAGCTCGTGGAGATGACTTCCTTATTGAAAAAGGAAGAGATGACTCCCATGTTGGGAGGGAGCACTGATCTATTATTGATTGATGGACAATCATTTTTCAGTTCGAAAAATGGTCCAGGATGAGCAGTTTATTTCCAGTTTGAAAAGTGGATTGAGATTTCTGATGGACAGACATTTTCTAGTTTGGAAAATGGTCCAGATTGTTGATGTACCATAGACAGTGAATTCCCATTGTGGTTAACATGGAAAGTGGTCTAGGGCAATCTCTCTTCTTGAGGGTTACTCAAGAAGACTGGCCTGCCTCGCCGGACAGCAATTTCCCATTGTGGTTAACATGGGGAATGGTCCATTTTGGAGGTTGGTGCAGGACAATCATTTCCTTTGGAAATGGTCCGGACAGTCATTCCTTAGGGCGGATTCATTCTCTCCAGGATGCACTTTGTTTAGTACCAGAGGAATGGCCCAGGGTGGGGAATGGTCCAGGTTCAGCAATTAGGGACAAACATTCCTTAGGGCAGACTCATTCTCTCAAGGTTACACTTTGTCTAGTGTTGGAGGAATGGCCCAGGGTGGGGAATGGTCCAGGCTCAGAAATCAGGACAATTATTCTTCCTTGCTTGAGAAGAATAGTCCAGATAGCTCATCATTGATGTCTTACCTTTTGAGGGAAGACACTCTTCTGAGATCTCACAGATGTGAGTGGAAGAATGGCCCAGATGATTCAGTTTATATCATAACATTGTTTCTGTGCAGGTTGATATCAGATGATTGTTATGAAGACCGTATGTTTCTAAACAGTAGATGTATACTACTGTGGTGGATGTATTCCACTGTTTGATCAAGTATCTGTGTGATACTTGGTGTGGTAGTATACCACTAGATTGTAGTTGTGTACTACTATGGATAGACACGGTTGTGTTCTATTGAATGATATTGTTCCAATTGACTTGAAGACTATCAGCAGTGTTGAAAATGATTATCAGCTAGATGGATGATCAATGAACAAAGATTTCCCAGACAGAAAATGGTTCAAAACATTTATTCTTCAAGATTAGAAGAATGGTTCTTGTGTCACTCTGTGGAGTGAGCATCATGTCTAATTACTCAGATAGAGTATGGTTCCGAGAGATGATGCAGTTGATGACATTGATGGTGATGATGGTGCTCATGATCTAGTCATGAGATAGTCTATACAAATATGTTGATGTTACTGGGTGAATGGTATGTTTTGTGCTCAAGACCATTACATGTAATACCTCCCTAGCTAGGAGGGAGTGTTGATATTAGGGTAGCTGCGGGAGGTATTTACCTCCATGTGTAAACCTGACGAGAATAGAATACTCTAGGAAGAAAGAAGAAACCCTAATGAGTTGGCTAATAACCCTAGAAGACATATCGGCTCAAGTAGATAACTTGTATTAGGTTATTAGCCTCCAAGAGAAGAAGTTGGCCAGAAGACATAATATATACTAAACAGATAGATACCCAGAATGAAAAATCGGCCCAGGCAGTTAGCCAGAATTACTATAAATACAGGAGGCCAGTCTTCATTCTGGCAGGCAGTCTCAGAATTGCAGAGCAGCACTTGTGCGCACTGCAGTACCCAGTTTTGTGCGCAGGTTTGGAGGAGAGATGTCATTGTAGTTGTTGCAGCTAGCAGATCACGTTTGGCTTGGACTATCTCTTGGTTAGGGTTTGGACTATCTGATCATCTCTTTTTGGTGCGCTATCCTTGGGGAAAGGAGCGCTACCCTTTGTTTGGCTATCTAACCTAGGGTTTGCTTCCGGAGTGATTCTCTGTCAAGGTTAAGGTGCTCGGAGGGTGGCTTCGGCCTATGGTTGGGTGACAATAGCGATAGTGTCAATGGTAAAATGATCACATCAATTATATTCTAACACACACTAGTCTCTTCTTAGTTACTGCAACGATTTTGGGTAGGCCCTTTTGGCTCTACTAACTCTTCCTGATGATCTAAAGAGTGATCAACTGCACTAGAGGGATTTGTTCGGCCATCTTTGGAGACTTCTGCTCCTTACAATCAATCTCCGTATGAGATATTATGTATCTTGCAAAAGTACCCTTCTTCGTCTTCTTCTTCTTTGGTACACGGATGTATACAGTCATGTATAAAACTTCTTATCTCAATAGTTTGATCCATGTCTCAAACTAGAGACCATCTAATATGTTGTCTCTTGCAACCGTCACTATATCTTCACTCAGAGTTATCACCTGTGACCTTCCCGGAACAAGGACAACAAAGGGAAAAATAGTAGACAAGAATAATACTCTTGTAATAATAAAAACAAGAACGAGAACAATATGCATAGTAGCTCCTTCTCAGAGCTATTGCTTGTGACCTGCCTGGAACAAGAACCAAAATAAAAATACAATAATAAGAAATAGGAACAACACTCCTCCAGTGTTGTGATCAATCATTCCTCCATGGTAACCTAGAAGCAAAACAAGAAGTATCTCATGGAACCTGGAGTCTTATCTTCAAGAACGAGTGTTGTTGATTTTCTTCTGAGTCTCCTTCAATCAAGATGACAAGTATTCTCTTCAACCTCTCCCTTGTACTTAATACAATATGTTTTCTATATATAAATCTGAGTTGGAGAATATAGTGCAAATAAACTCTAAGGTCTCAACATCAATCAATCTAATACTTTGACTAAAGTTAGTTTCTAACTTTAACTTTGAACAAAGGTTAGTATGATAATCATAACTTCAATAGATCAAAATACAACTAGATGTTCATAAGGTCACAATAATTCCATAATAGCTAGAGGCATATGAAAACAATCAAACCTGCAGTGTGTTGTTCCTCTGAATGTGTTGGATCTATGATTTTTTATTGGACTAGAGATCCCTTCTCATGAAATCACACTCAAAATAGTGATATAGTTTAAACATATATAATTACATACCTTCGGCAGCAATGACAGGCAACAACTGACATTGGCACCATCTGGCAGCAGCGACAAGCAATGATGAACCCTAAAACTTCAAAGTGCTCCAACTTGCAATCTAAAGGTAACTGGAGATGCATTAGGGTAAGGCGCACTAGAAAAACCAAAGATTGGGCCCAACGTTTCACATAAACTTTATTGCAACTCGTACTGCAATTGGTGTTGGCATTGAACCTGGTGCTGGAACTGGTACTGCAAGTGGTGCTGCAACTGGCACTGCAACTAGTTCTACAACTAGCATGAAGGAACTGGCACTGCAAACCTAGGGTTTTTATGAGGAAATCCTAATATCTCAACTTTAGAAATTTGCAGATTTGATATGAGGAAGAGATGTGTCATACTTAGGTGACCTTCTTAGTGAGTTCAGTAAGTGCTCAATGAGCTTGGAAATGGGGGAAACTGAGGATCTTCCTTCCAGTAGTTAGACTGTTATGACGGAAACCAACTTTGATACCATGTTGAAATTTTGTTATGCTCTTTTAACCATAGACAATGTCACATCATTGTCACCCAACCACAGGCATTCACATATTCCACCCCCGAGCACACTAACCTTTACTTAGAATAATTCTTGCAAGCCTACTCCATAACCAACAGACAAACCCTAGTTTCTAACTGCAGCAAAAACTCAAGACAAGTAGAGCGCTCCTTCTCCAAGGGTAGCACACAAGAGAGAGAGTCTTTATATCCATAGAACAAGTACCATACACAACTGCAGTAACTACAGCTGAACTACTCTCTCTCTCTCTCTCTCTCTCTCTCTCTCTCTCTCTCTCTCAAACTTGTGCCATACTTAGCAAGAATATCACC
>ML798797.1:114323-163701 GCA_009831015.1 Picea engelmannii
CACCAATAATATCATGAAAAATATCACCAATAATATCATGAAAAATATCACCAATAATATCACCAAGAAAATCACCAAGAAAGAGACCAAGACCAAGAGATGACCATGCGCCCTTATTCCTCCTTGTAGCTGTAGTTGTTGCTGCAACTCTCCACAAGACTTACGCACTAACTGGGTGTACAAATGAGCTAAAACGTCCCCTATTTATATTAATCTGTCCAGTGAATTTTCTGGCTGGGCCGACCTGACTTTCTGGTAATTATATTTTTTGTTTATCTTTTTCCTATGGAGCCGACTTATATTTCTGGAAGATAATATTCTAGTATTATTTATTCTGCTAGGTCGACTTGTCTTCTAGGGTTTCCACACATCTATTTAATGGTTCACTTGCTTCTGGAATATTCTATTCTAAGTCATAGGTTACACGTGGAGGTTAATACCTCCCGCAGCTACCAAAACATTAGCAAGAAATAGGCCAACCTAAATACTCTCCAACTTCAACTACCATATTTGATTATATGCTTCATTCATTATGCAGAACGATAGAAAATTTGTCGCTAACGAGTTCAACACTCCATCCTCCATCCACCAAGTGAAAAACTACTAAAGAAACAATATTTTCTTCCATGATCACGTATGTCCAAGTCCTATCCTCCAAACAATCTGTGATATCCAAAACTTTCTCAATGTCTATCCAAGAACAAGGCCATGTGCTCTCATCCTTAGTACAATTTGTAGTATTTGAAACATTTCTAACATTTTTGGACCCAAGTTTTCTTTTGTAAGTAAATATTTTATTGCCTTAAAATATTGTCATTACACGTAGCCAAAAATTTCCCCATGTTCTTCCATACATATGGAAACCAAAACAGGTGGGTTGTTCTGAGGTTTGTGAAAATAGTGAACTGTAAATAGCGAACATAACCATCCTAGAGCTATCTTTGTGTAAGTCTTGAGAAGAGAAAATGAAATAGAAAATCAAAGCTGAGTCAAACTGTTGGAAAACCCATGGAGCCATTGTTGCCAGGTAAAGGAGAACATGAAGGAATAAATACAAAAGGATGGCAGCAGGTTGGACACCTTTGCTTATCTGTCTCGCCTGAGAGAGAGTCGAACAACATGTCCAGTCGCCGACTAAGGATGTCCTCATGGTAGAGTTGTTCCGCCATGTTCCCTCGCATGTCCAAAATCAACTCGAGTTGCTCCTATGAGAGATGACATGTGTTGAATATGCTCGATGCCAAAGTTTTAGCTAAAGGTGGCCAACTGGATGAGTGGGTATCCTCGAACTACTCAGTCTATGGAAGTTCCTCTTTGACGATGAAAGTTCCCATTACTGCGGCAGGGTCAAAGGTAGGTATGATCGAGCCAAAAGTTTGGGCTAGTGAAAGAATATCAGAAGCTAAGATGAGATGGGAAGAAAGGGACCTTGTGGCGGAACTGGAGGGTGCTCTTCCTCAACGAAAGTTCTGGGAAGATTCGCGTCAATCCAACTGTGAGAAATGGAAGGAGAGAACGAACCAGAAGTGACTCCAGGGTTGGTGATAGAAAGGTTGAACGCCATGGAAGAAGAGGAGGATCCAAGCCTATGTTTCCTGGATACCAAGCTATAGTATGCAGGCCCGCACTTGGGCTTCCCTTACTCTCTGGGCATGGAGGAGCGAGGAACAAAAAGGAAAACTAGAAGCAAACAATGGAGTCCAAGGGAGGGAGAACCAGAGTGGTGACTAGAAGTCAAAGGAAGAACCAAAACAAAATGACTAAATCCATCACTTACTTGCCAGATTATAACTGAAATATCAGGGAGAAAAGCCGAGTTGACTGCATGCTCCTCGTACCATTCCAAGATTGGCACTATGGCGATAATAAGTGTGCCATGAAACCTTCCATCCACAGGTTGTCTTCCCGTCCCGTCCCATAAATGTTCATCACACTGAATGGTCTGGGGGGGAATGACAATTGAGGTTGTTAAATGCACTGGTTGCATGGCCCCCAACTAGCACCCCATCCGAGGGTGGGAAATCTTTGAGTGCAATTTTTTAGCATTGCAGCAGCAGTGGAGGTGTTGGGATCTCATGACCATCCATGAGAATGTCCTCTTCGCAAGAGGTGACTCCCTCATTTGCTAGTTTGTCCGCTAATTTGTTCGCTTCTAATTGCACATGAGAGGAAATGAGTGTGAGAGAAGGATGAAGAAGGCTACGCAACATGTCAAGTAGACCATGGAGCCTCTAGCTTGGGGAGACTTTCGTAGGATCCGACCCATTGATGATCCTGGTTGCTAGCGAGATGATCACTTTGGAGTCACCTTCAATGATTAATTGAGTCATGTGTTGACGGATGGCCAATTGGATTCCTTTGATGAGTCCTTGGGCTTCCGCAGAGTTGTTGGTATCATGGCCCAAGTGTCATGATAGGAGGAAGATGATCTTCCTTGTGCAATCCCTGAGAGCTATACGAAAACCAATCGGACCAGGGTTACCTTTCGAGGCTCCATAGAAGTTGAGTTTGATGAATCCTATAGAGGGGAAAGGCCAATGGGAAGGGCTAGGGGAAGAGGGGTGAAGGAGTTGGGAAATAGAGGTTGGAGTGTTGGGAATATTAAGCTTCCATTGTAGGAGGATGGCTTTCTCTTGTGGGTTGCAAGAGAGATCTTCCAAAGACCATTGACGAACCCGTATCGTCTCATGTATATTACCAAAAATGTGTAACCAAAGGTCAGAAGTTGTGGATATTTGGGATCGGAATATGCATGTGTTCCTTTCTTTCTAGACCTACCAAACAATGAAACCTAGTAACAACTGCCAAATTATGTTCAGTATTGGATTTTGATAGACATTTGTACCCCAACTTTCGATGGTGTGAATAATGTTGGTTCTGTCTCTATGATATTTCCTCATAATCTAAGAGGCTTGATCCCAGATCTCCCCACGCCTCATAATCTGAGAGGCTTGATCCCATATCTCCCCACTCCTCATAATTTGAGAGGCTTGATCCCAGATCTCTCCATTGATGGGACATTGATTAAAATATGCTCCATGGTTTCCTCTTGTTGTTGACAAAGATGACAAATCGAAGGTCCTATGAACCCTCTTTTCCTGAGATTATCCCAAGTGAGGATTTGATTTTGTGCCATTAGCCAGAGAAAGGTTGAGACTTTTGGCCATAATTTTGATTGCCAAATGATATGTCAGATGTGATCTTTTGGGAGAGTGTGAAAATTCTCATGCATATGGTAGGCTTCTTTAATTGTGAATATTCTTGTTGGTGAGTATCCCCAACGTAAAATGTCGGAGCCATATCTTATATGGATCTTCTTATGGGAAGCGATGTTGCACCAAGGTTGCAAGTTAGAGTATTCTAGGAGATTGAGGTTTTGTGGAAGGGTTTTCCAAGTCTGCCAAGGGGGGTGGTAAGATACATCTAACCAAATATCCACAACCTTGAGATGGTCCAGTTGTTGCATATGGTTGTGAAATTTTTGTAGGTTCTCTAGGGAGTGTAGTGGAGGTAGTTGTTGCCAAGAGTCCTTCCAAAACATAGTTGTTTGGCCATCACATATTTCACAAAAAGCATGCTTTCGAATGATATGTCGATTACACCAAGCATCATTCCAGATGTTGGATCCTTGTATTTGATCATTGAATCTTATTAGTTTCTCCTCGTTGATATGTGGAGTATAATTCTATTTCCAGAGCATCTCCCATAGCTCAGTTGGATACTTGAGTGACTACCACCAGAGTTTGGCCCCCATAATATTGTTTAGCTTACCGAGATCCCTGAGCCCCAGTCCTCCATGGTATTTTAGCTTATAGACTTTATCCCAATTGACAAGGCCCCATTTTTTACCTGGATCATGACCATGCCAGAAGAAGTTTCGTTGTAAATTACGAATTGATTTGATGAATGATTGAGGGGATGCTAAGGCTGAGAAGAGGTAGACAGGGAGGGCTTGGAGAACATATTTAAGCAAGACAAGTCTAGAATCTAGATTGAAAGAACAAAAGGTCCAGTTACTTAGATGACTGGAGATGGAGAGTAGAAGGCTATCCCAAGAAATGTTAAGAGTTGCAACATCAAATAGGGGAATTAGAAGATAATTGGACGGAAGGGAACTCCTGGGGATGCCCATCAATTGAGAAATGTGTGCTTGGACAACTGGTGGAGTATTAAAGAAGGAGAGTTGGGACTTGTCAAGATTAAAGGAGGTGCCCGAAGCATCGTCGAAGTCAAAGAGAATGGATCTGAGTTTGAGAGCTTCCTAAGCAGTAGGGGACTTCATCAACATGGTGTCATCATCGAATTGACTGTGGGAAGCAGCAGGTTGAAGATTATGTAGAGGTAGTCCCTTGAGGGTGCCATCCTCTATGGAGGCTTTAATATAATGTCCTAGGCCCTCTGCCATAATGACAAAGATTAAAGGGGATAAAGGATCCCCTTGAAGGAAACCCCTAGACGGTGAAGGGATGAGAGGGAACTCCATTCACTAGAATGGAGAAGAAGATAGAGGTGGTAAGTTTCATGACCCAAGTTATCCAATCTCTACTAAATCCAAAAGCTGCAAGGAGAGAGTGCATGTACTACCAACTAAGTTGATCAAAAGATTTTGAGAGATCCAATTTAATAAGCATACGTATGGTGTGAGTGGATTTGAGTGAGTGAATCACCTCGTGCACCAAGATGACATTGTCCATGATCTTCCTCCCTTCAATATAACCTGATTACATCTTGGAGATGATGAAAGGAAGAATAGGCTTAAGTCAGATGGCTATAATTTTAGTGATATTCTTGTAAATAACATTGCAGAGCGCAATGGGGCGAAACTACTTGAGATAAGTGACTTGGTCTTCCTTAGGGATGAGAGTAGGGAAAGTGGCATTGAGGGCTGGTAGGACTTGTCTCGATGTGCAGGATTCCTCTACTAGTTGCCAAACCTCTTCTTTAATCATTGGCCAACAATAGTGAAAAAAGTTTGTTGTAAATCCATCAGGGCCTAGAGCTTTTTCCAAGGGCATATCCTGTTGAAATAATGTAACTGCAAAGTGTATTCTAATTATTATTGTGGTATTATTCATTAGATCAATCCCCTATTGTGGATTGATCATGTCAGTTATTGTAAAAGACCAAATTCCCTTTTGCAGATTGGTTAAAGTATAATTGTAATAGGCAGAATAAGAAGTCGGCCCCAAAATATATTAAAGGTGGTTATAACCAGCCAGAAGAAGAAGTCGGCCCTGCCAGTGAAGAGACACTTCCACACGTACCAAAATTGTATAAATAAGGAGGTTAGCGCCTCACTTAGACACACACTCACTTGTTCATTGAGAGACAAGTTTCGGAGCTACAATTGGAGAAGAGAGAGAGAGAGAGAGAGAGAGAGAGAGAGAGAGAGAGGTGCATTCTTGGGAGAGGACTTTTTGTATTTGCTTGAGTTATCTCTTGGCATTGTATTGGCTATCTATAATAAGAAAGTTTTGTTGGGTTTTCTCCCCAATGAGGGTTTCCCGGGATAAATGATGTGTCTCTTGTGATTGTGTATTTCTCAGTGATCCTATATTATGCTATTATTATCTAATGAAATGAAAATAACTTTAATAATATCTTAAACCTTAACATGGTATCAAAGTTAAGCTGAAGAGAGCATCTTTCACAAGAGAAAGTGAAAAATGTCATTGTTGTCGTACATGCAAATTAAGGCTTTTTGTTGATGAAGTATTTTAGCCCTAAAACCATCTAGAAAAGTGTGCCCTTCCTCAAGGATCACTTTGGCATCCTCAGCGCAACTTTTCAGTGGCTAGATCTCCCGGAAAGTGAAACCCTAGCTTCACAAAGTACAAGAAGTACCAGAAAACCAGAGTACCAAAAGTACTAGAAGTACCAGAGGTACCAGAAAACCAGAGTACCAGAAGTACCAGAAGTACCAGAGGTACCAGAAAACTAGAAGCACCAGTCCATAAATCTGCAGATCAAGTTTGGAGGGGTAAAAGTTGGATTTTTTCAGATCCAAACAAACTAGGATACTCGCCTCAGCCAAGCGCACCTCCTGGTAAGTTCAGAATTTGATTTTGAGCATTTTCATCTTTGGACGTTTTCCTAACTCCAGGTAAAAGATGTCTGTAAGCACTAAGCTTGTTGACAAGCTGGAAGGTGTGGAAAAATTTTGTGCCTGGAAGGATAGGATTGGTCTCATTCTTGAAGAGAATGACCTAGCAAGATTCGTCAAAGAAGAACTGTTGGAACCCGACGATGATGCAGACAAAGCAAAGCATAAAAATGACACGATCAGGGCCAAAAGAATCATTTCAGATTCAATCAAAGATCACTTGATCCCTTATGTGTCATCAAAGAAGACTCTGAAAGAAATGTTTGATGCCTTAAGCAGACTATATGAAGGAAATAACATAAACCGGAAGATGAATCTAAGAACTCAACTCAAGAATACAAGGATGCAGAAAGGAGAATCAATCCAAGAATATTTCTCTAGAATATCCCAATTCAAAGAACAACTAGAAGCAATCGAAGATACTATAGATGAAGACGAACTTATAATGACAGCCCTAAATGGTCTCACGAGACCTTGGGATTCATTCATCCAAACGATTTGTGCCAGAACGGAGAAACTAAAGTTTGATGGTCTATGGAAAGAATGCATTCAAGAAGAAACAAGAGTAGCTAACCGAGAGGCTTTACAAGCAAGAGATGAAGATCAAGCCCTAGCTACTCACACCAAAGGAGGAAGAATGAAATCTTACTTCCAGAAAGAAACTCATAAAGAGTCTCACCCCCAAAACAAATTCAGTCATAAAGAATCTCATCCAAAGAGATTCCAGAAGAAAGGACAACAAAAGGAAAGAGATTACTCATCTGTCCAATGCTATCATTGTGACAAGATGGGACATATTGTGAGATATTTTCCAGCAAGATGAGAAGAATACAAGAGGAAAAATAAGAGGCACCATGCCCATGCAGTTGAAGATGAAGAGCCACCCGCAAAGATGTTAAGAGAACAAATTAAAGACTATGTCTTAATCTCGGCCCTCTCAGGATCGGTAACACCTAGAGAGGACACTTGGCTCATTGATAGTTGTGCCTCCAAGCACATGATAGGACAAAGAGATATTCTCTCTTACATTTCAGAAAAGAAGTTTTCTCAAAAAGTGACACTTGGAGATGATTATCGATATCCCATCAAGGGAGTGGGAGAATCAAACTACAAACTTAATTCAGGGAATTCAATGAAGATGAAGGACATACTCTATGTACCAGGTCTGACAAAGAACCTACTTTCCACATCAACTTTAGAAAAGAAAGGCTTCAGAGTTGCCTTTATAGATGGAGAAGTTCTTATGTGGGCTAAAGGAGAAATCATAAAAGAAGCAATCATCACTGAAAAGAAGAAGGTGGCTTGTGTAAGCTAAAGGGTCACTCAGAAGATGCCATGACCCACGATTGAGAATCCATGTGAACTTTGGCATAGAATATTAGCCCACGTCAACTACAAGGTGCTACCATACGTATGCAAAGCAGACATAGGTCTACCAGAACTCAAGGTTGACCATGAAGGCATGTGCAATGGATGTGCACAAGGGAAGAACATCAAGAACCCTTTTATGAAGAGGGACAACAAAGCAGAAGGAGTCCTATAACTCATTCATTCAGATGTGTGTGGCCCAATGCCATCACCCTCCATCAGTGGGTATGTATACTATGTATCTTTTATTGATGATTATTCTCGTAAGACCTGGGTGTACTTTTTGAAATCAAAAGATGAAGTGTTTAGTAAATTCAAGGAATTCAAAGCCTTGATAGAAAATATTTCTGAAAGAAAGATCAAGATACTCAGGTCAGATGATGGAGGAGAATACCTCAAAAGAGTTTGCGAACTTCTGCAAAAATGTTGGGATCAAGAGGGAGCTGACCACTCCCTACAATCCTCAACAAAATGGTGTAGCAGAAAGAAAGAATAGAACGATAATGGAAGCAGTGAAGACCATGATCCACGATCAATATCTTCCTATGTTCTTATGGGCAAAAGCAACAATGACAGTCGTATATGTGCAAAACCGATTGTCCCATAGTGCAATTGGGTTCAAGACCCCAGAAGAGATGTTCATCGGAAAGAAGCCAAAGGTAAGCCATCTCAAAATATTTGGTTGCCCAGTATTTATACATATTCCGAAAGAGAAGAGAAACAAGTTGGAACCCTCAGGAAAGAAGGGAATATTTGTGGGATACTGTGAGGTCTCCAAGGCCTTTAGGATTTATATACCAAGTCACCATCACATTGAGATTAGCAGGGATGTGACCTTTGATGAAGATGCAATGCTCAATAAATCAAGAAGATGCCAGCTTGAAGAAGTATATGAAGAGGAACCTGTAGCTCCTAGAGTTGCAGAATCAGTGAGGGAGGTTCCCAGAGCTGCAGAACTAGTGAGGGGTCGTAACTTCCCCTGATGAGGAAATTCTAGAAGATCATGACATAGTAGAATTTCAAGAACCTCCTCAGATGACGATCTCCCATAAGAGAAAGCCAGCTTGGGCCAGAGAGCTTATTCAATATGGAGAGAAGTATGGGGTTCCCGAAGGAACCACAAGACAGGTGAAGAGACCTAAGCCATTCTCCAGCTATATGGCTTTGATGTGTGATCTCCTAGAAAAGGAGCCTACTTGCTTTGAAGAAGCCATTCAGAAGAAAGAATGGGCAGATGCCATGACAGAGGAATACGAATCCATAATAAAGAATGATATATGAGAAATAGTTCCCAGACCGAAGAGTAAGGATGCGGTATCTTCCAAATTGCTCTTCAAAATAAAACATGCCTCTGATGGAAGCATTGAGAAGTATAAAGCAAGATTTGTCGCTCGTGGCTTTTCTCAAAAGGAAGGCATTGACTATGAAGAGACATTCGCTTCTGTAGCCAGATAAACTTCGATCAGAACCATCATAGCCCTTGCAGCTAAGAAGAAGTGGAAATTACACCAGATGGACATAAAGACAACTTTCCTAAATGGTGTCATTGAAGAAGAAGTGTATATAGAGAAACCTCAAGGATTTGAAGTTGAAGACAGGAAGTTTCATGTCTACAAGTTAAAGAAGGCTCTGTACGGATTGAAGCAAGCTCCTAGAGCTTGGTATGCCAGAATAGACAGCTTTCTGACGAGCTTGGGCTTTACCAAGAGTAAAGCAGATTCTAACCTCTGCTTCAAGGTTATGAACGATGAGCCGGTAATATTGTTTTTGTATGTGGATGACTTATTCTTAACTGGAGAAGAAAAGCTCATCACCGAATGTAAGAAGAAGCTCGCCTCAGAATTTGAGATGAAATACCTTGGCCTAATGCATTATTTCTTAGGTCTTAAGGTATGGCAGAGCCCAGAGAGAATCTTCCTTAACCAAGGGAAGTATGCAGTCGAAATCCTGAAGAGATTCGACATGTTGGAGTGCAACTCCATGGATACACCCATGGAAGCGAAGCTGAAGCTACTGGTCGACACTTCGTCAGAAGCGATTGATGCCATGTTGTATAGACAGATCATTGGATCGATGATGTACCTAACGAACACCAGACCAGATATATGTTTTACCGTGAACACCTTGAGTCAATTTCTGGTAGAACCCATACATGTTCACCAAGTTGCTGCAAAACATGTGATGAGGTACCTTAAGGGTACATTAGATTGTGGTTTCAGCTATGATGGAGATCATGATTTCACACTAAGTGGGTACATTGATTCAGATTGGGTTGGAAGTGTCTTTGACAGGAAGAGCACTTCAGGATGTTGTTTCAATTTGGGATCAACCATTATCTCATGGCAGAGTAGGAAGCAATCCAGCATTGCTCTCAGTACAACGGAAGCAGAATATATTGATGTGTGTTCTGCTAGCTGCGAAGCTATATGGCTTCGTAAGTTATTGACTGGTCTATTCGACCTAGAGATGGAAGCAACCGCGATCCTATGTGACAACCAGAGCTGCATAAAGATGATAGAGAATCCTATATTTCATGACAAGTCGAAACACATAGAGATCTGATATCATTACATCCGTGACATAGTGTAGAGAGGAGCCATAAAGCTCCAATATGTTAGCACAATGAACAAGTTGCCGATGTGTTAACTAAGCCTCTATCTCGTGTAAAGTTTGAGCACTTTCGAGATAAGATTGGAATAGTCCGAAAGGACCTCCCTCAAAAGGGGGAGTAGTGTTGTGTTGAGATATATCTAGCATTGTGCTTCCAGCTTAATCGTTGTGACGTAAATCCCGTCTAGTTGTTGTGTTGAGATATATCTAGTACTGTGCTTCCAGCTTAATCGTTGTGACGTAAAGCCAATGTAGTTGTTGTTTTAAGATATGCCTAGCACTGTGCTTCCAGCTTAATTGATGTGACATAAAGCCAGTCTAGTACAGTGCTTCCAGCTTAATTGTTGTGACGAAAATCAATACGAGTATTGTGCTTCCAACTTAAATGTTGTGACGAAAAGCAAGCCAAGTATTGTGCTTCCAGCTTAATTGTTGTGACGAAAAGCAAGCCGAGTATTGTGCTTCCGGCTTAATTACTGTGACGAAAAGCAAGTCGAGTATTGTGCTTCCAACGTAATTGTTGTGACGTAAAGCCATCCTAGTACTCTGCTGCCAGCTTAACGGTTGTGACGTAAAGGCAGTCTAGTATTGTGATTCCAGCTTAATTGTTGTGTAGTGTTCCAGCCTCGTGCTGTGATGATGAGCCAGCCTCGTGCTATGATGATGATGTATTAGTTTTATACTAATCCATATTGATGCAGATAGTGATTTCATTCCACTGAGAATGATGATGCTATCGATGAGAAAAACTTTCGATGATTTATAGATACGCCAGTTAGTGTTCCAAGATGATATTGATGATGTTGTCCTCTCACCCACCTGATGTTGTCCTCTCTCTCGCCTGATGTTGTTGTAGAATACCCTTCTTGTTAAGGGGGAGTGTTGAAATAATGTAACTGCAAAGTGTATTCTAATTATTATTGTGGTATTATTCATTAGATCAATCCCCTATTACGGATTGATCATGTCGGCTATTGTAAAAGACCGAATCCCCTTTTGCGGATTAGTTAAAGTATAATTGTAATAGGCAGAATAAGAGGTCGGCCCCAGAATATATTAAAGAGGCCCCAGAATATATTAAAGGTGGTTATAACCACCCAGAAGAAGAAGTCGGCCCTGCCAGTGAAGAGACACTTCCGCACATACTAGAATTGTATAAATAAGGAGGCTATTGCCTCACTTAGACACACACTCATTTGTTCATTGAGAGACAAGTTTTTGAGCTGCAGTTGGAGAAGAGAGAGATTGAGAGAGGCGCATTCTTGGGAGAGGACTTTCTGTATTTGCTTGAGTTATCTCTTGGCATTGTATTGGCTATCTATAATAAAGAAGTTTTGCTAGGTTTTCTCCCCCATGAGGGTTTCCCAGGATAAATGATGTGTCCCTTATGATTGTGTATTTCTCAGTGATCCTATCTTATGCTATTGTTATCTAATGAAATGAAAAGAACTTTAATAATAGCTTAAACCTTAACATATCCTTGATAGACTGGTCAACTTTTTCCTGCGTGATTGGTCTCATTAAAGCCTGATTTTGATCTTGTGTGATGAGGTGCGGGATATGTCGAGTCACTCTGTTGATAGTTAAGGTTCTATCTATTGGTGGCTCTGATAGGAGATCTTTATAGTAGCAAGTCAATTTTGTTTCTATTCCTTCATGGTCAAGGATTGGGTTTCCCTGAGCGTCTTCTAGTCTGGAGATGTGATTAATGTGACGCCGGTGTACCATTGAACGATGGAAGAATTTAGTACTCCTTTCCCCTTCCTTGAGCCACTATACTCTAGATTTTTGGTTCCATAGTATTTCCTCTTATTTTTCCTGCTCCTCTAATTATTGTTTGAGGTTTGCTTCTTCCTGACTTAGGGAATATGTAAGTCCCTACAAAAATATTTCTTGTTGAATCTCAGCCAAACATTGTTCTAGGGTCCTTTGAGCTTGAAAGATATTGCCAAAGCCATTTTTATTCCAACCCCGAAGTTGGAATTTAAATTTCTTCAGTCTTTGCTTAAATCTATACATTAGTGAGTCGTGAGAAATTTCAACATTTTCCCACCATTTTTGGGAGAGTTATGTGAAGTCCGAATGGTTCAACCAAAAATTTTCAAAGCGGAAAGGCTTGTACTTGGGTGTTGCTATCGTATCCAGCCATAGTTGTACTAGCCAATGATCAGACCCTGATTTCGGAAGGATGGTTGCTTCTATCGCCAGTTCCTTAAGCATCAATGATTCTGAGATAAAAAAGCGGTCCAATTTGCAAGCAATCTGATGAGGACCAGAGCACATGTTTGACTAGATATAGGTCCCATTGTGGGTTTCGATATCAATCAAGTTAAGCTGGTCGATGAGATCGCAGAACTTTCCACTATCTTGCTCCAGGCATTTTATTCCTCCTCTCTTTCTTCCACTGTGAGAATGATGTTGAAATCTCCCCCAATGATCCAGGGTTTTTGACCTGTCAATATGCCTAGGGAGGAGATACTATGGAGGAAAGAGTCCTTTTCCTGGGCACTTTGAGGTCCATAGTAATTTGTGAGGATTCCCTCCTTACTTGAACCCAAAGGATGGAAATGAGTAGACAAAGTACCCACTGTGGAAAAGGGTTGATCTACGATGACTGTTTTTGGATTCCAAAGGATGGCTAGGTCCTCTGCTGCTCCATTCAAGTCGTTGTAGATAAAGTTGCAACATCTCCAACAATGCTTGAAAATTTCTTCTACTACTTCTCCAACACATTTTGTTTCCTGTAGAAAGAGAATGTTTAGATCCTTTGCTTTTATGTTGTTGCAAAGAATCCCTTATTTGGATCTTCCGTTGAGGCTCCTGATGTTCCATGTGATTATCTTCATCATGCAGAATTAGGTGTGGGAGAGAAGAAACCCTCGGTGAGACGTTGAATCTGTCCCGACTTGATCATGAATTGACCTACCTCCTTTATCAATTGTTGTGTCAATTTGCGTCCTCTCCTTTTTCCCTCACAAGGTAAACGTCTAGGGTCCAGGCCTAGATCCGAGCTTATTCCTAGTCTAGAGGTGCCTCCTGTTGTGGAATCAATGAAGACTGTGTGGACCTTCTATAGTTGTTCAACCGGGATGGATTGCAGTTCCTTTTTGTCGAAAGCTTCCTCTAGTTTTTCCAGATCTATGTCTGCCAGATCTTGCTCATCTAACTGCATAGCCATGTCCCATCCCCATGCATCATATTGTTATCTACCATTTTCAGGCTTAGGGAGCATGGGTCGGTGAGTTTCTCCAAGACTGGATCTGGCGACTGTTTGGCCTTTCCCTTATCGTTAGCCTGGTAGTTGTTTTTTAGTGGATTCTCTACTTTCGCTACTTCCGGTAGGTGGTTGAGAGCTTCAAAGGAATTACTGGTTGGGATTTTCTGATTTCCTTCCTGGCGAAGCTTCTTTGGATGTGGTTTCATGCGTCCATTGATGTGTGTGCATTCATATTTTGATTTTCCCTCCCCTGTCAGGTGAGCTGGTGCATTGAGGGGGCAGTCCTTCAAGAGATATCCATGCTCATGGCATTCCCGGTAGTGAAATGAGATGTGTTCATAATAAACACTCTGGATCCAGTCCTCATCCTGATACTCGATGGTGATTGAGCCTAGCAGTGCCTTGGAGATGTCCATGTATACGCAGATTCGCGCATAGGAGGTGTATTTTCTTTGCTTCATTGCTTTTTAGGATTTCACATATTTGTCGACCGTGTTTCCAATGCCCATGAGTATCTCTTCCAACCAGAACTCTTGGCGGAGGGAGTAGAGGCAGATCCAAACCAGCGCCACAGAGAAGTCCTCTTTTTATGGGCTAAAGCGGTCTATCTAGAATCAGAGGAAAAACCCTGCTGAGTTGTAGAGATATGGGTGGTTTTAAAAAACGGGATCTTTGTCCTCCAAGTTATAGAAGATGATTGTAAAGAAGCCTTTGGAGCTGAGTTGAAGATCATAATCCCCTTTTGGGTTCCACCATGTTTTGATCCAACAGTTGAGGTCTCTCTCTTAAGGCCATAACCCCATAAATTTTCCAATGAGGGCGTGGTCTTTCATGAACTGGGTATGTTCCCCTACTTTGGTGGACTTAACCACATATCTTGGGGCTTTGGTTGCCCGGGGAATGCATTTTCTAGGTTCCCAAGTGTGAGTTTCCTTTGCATGGGAAGTTTCTACCTCCACCTCCATGTCCTTCCCCGAGCTCTGTTCGTTGAGCATGATCTGCTCTCAAAGATGGGGCAGTGGTTCAAAGGTCGGTCGCCGAGCTCTGGCTCTAGCCTTGTCGTTGGATGCCACATTCTGGTCGTGAGACAACAACAACGAGGGTCGTGAAACAACAAGGTGCATTTTGATGACAACGAAAGAGTGAACTTGAATGAGAATGATGATACCAACCCGTGAACCCGTCGTTATAGGAGAACTTACGAAATGGCTATGTCATGGTTCAATATGGATACAATGGAGAATACAAGTGTATTTTGTATTACATAGAACTTGATAAGGAAGGTTATGAACCCATCGTGGATTGGAAATTTTCTAAGTAAAGAAAAGGCAAAACTAAAAAAATGTGAGCTTATATATAGGTCAACAAGAGTGAATATGGTCATAGGGAAAAATGTAAGTATCGATGACATTCCTTCTTTGGTTGGTAAAGCATTGGTCGACAGGTTCAATGGAAAGTTTTTTGACATGGAAGCTCTCACAAGGTGGGTCGATCAACACTTGCTCTCGCTTCTTGGGTACAAGCTAGAAACCCATATTTGGGCACATGGATGGCTAAGCTTTCTCTTTCAATCTACCAAAGACAACAATTGAATTATGGAATAGAGTTGGACCTGGGTCCCGTCTGGGCTAGTTATTCACCATCAAACGATTGATTTCGACCTTGTTTGCGCTCTAGTCACAGTTTTGTAGGTCTAGGCCATCATGCATGGTCTCCCCATGGTGTTCTAGAATAAAGCGGCCATCGATGCCATAGGTAAGAAGTTGATTCATTTTGTGGCCCTAGAATCCTCTTGGCAAACCAAAATTGATAGGCAATGGGCATGGTTCCTAATTGAAGTAGACTTAAGAGATGGGCTTGTTGGGGAATTGGAACTCATTTATGGTGATTTCAAATTGACACAACGTGTGTACTATTGGAAAGTCCCCTTTCGATGCTTTGCATGCCATGAAACTGGTCACCTCCTTGCCGAGTGCTCTCGGCCTTTACCTCAGGTTGTCAAGCCCCGCAATATTTGGGTTAAAACGTCCTCTCTAGCTTAACCCAATTTGTTAGGGGAAGATGAAAGGACAAAGGTTTTGTAGGATGAATTGAAGCTCACCAATGATCCTGAAATCAAGGATAGTGTGTCTCCAATTGTCCCTCTTCCTGGTACCTGTCCATCCCATGTTCCCTCTTTGGTTATTTTTGCTCCTCTTTCTCCCTCCCTCCAATGGACATTGGATTTCCCCCTTCACTTGTGATCTCTCCTCTCTTTGTTTGGTCAACCCTTCCTCCCCCCACTCTCCACCCCAAAGAGTGGCTCGACCTCCTTAGGGCCAATCCGTAGCTCAAGGTTCCCTGAATCTTTTGAGGGGGCCTCTCCAGCCTTGAAGTCGGATCCTTCCCCCCAAACATTTTTTTTGGCTATGCCCTAAGATCTTGAAGGAAATATGGAGACAACTCAGCTTCCCAAGGCATCCTTTCACTTGATGCCATCCAAAAAAATCTCATCGGTAGGAAATCACATCTTCTCATAGCCCAATAGAATGACATTAAGAAAGGTAAATAGTCAACTATTACAAGGGCCCTTGGAGTGGGGAAATCCCTTAAGTGGCCTTCCACATGATCGTCTTATCCTTCAATGCAAGAGGGGTTGGGGGCACCCCTAAGAAACTTTCCCTAAAATGACTCATTCAGAGCCACAATCCTGAAGTAATTCTACTTCAGGAAACAATATTTGAAGGTTCTAATTCCAGGGCTCTAATGGAAAAATGGCTTAAAAACTGGTCCTTTTGCATTATTGACGTTGAAGGCCAATCTGGAGGGGTTGTTGACCGAATGGATCCCATCTTGTAAAGTTATTGCCTCGTATTCTTTTAGCTCAACAATTTTTGTAAAATTGGAGTTCAAAGACTTGGATGATCCTCTCACCATAATCAATATTTAAGGGCCTTGTACATAAAGATTACCCTTCTAGGAAAACATGGGAAACTCTGGAGTTCTCAGCGACCCTATGTTGGTAATTGAGGGTATTTCAACTTCACATTAAATTTAAAGGAAGTATGTAGCCCTAACCCTAGGAGGGATGCCCAAAGTGATTGCTTAGATTTTTGGAAAACCTCATTCAATAAACCCCGAACCAATTAACTTGGTTCCCACGTGGAGGAACTTCTATGTTGGGGATGGAGCCATTTCTAAACGGTTGGATCAATTCTTAGTTTCTAAACATATTTTCAATCGTTCATTAACTATGAAATCTTGGGTGTCTGCAGGTGGCATCTCAAATCACTCACCTATAATTCTTCATCTGATCTTAGGAGGAGAGATGTCGTATGCACCCTTTAAATTCAATCCCTCTTGATTATAGGAGGATGACTACTTGATCATAGGAGGATGACTACAGGCAGTTGATTTCATCTTCTTGGGTGCATCTCAACTCTTCATCTCCATCCTCTTCAATGCAATAGTTTGCTGACAATTCATCCAGAGTTAATGAGCCATCGAAGAAATGGGCTAAGTCTCACAGGGAGAAGAACTACATACTCCTTATTGAATCAAAGTCAAATATTGCTAATTTATATGCAGCCAATACCTTTGGTAGATGGTTGGCAAAACAACTTTCCTAGCTACAAGAGTATGAATCCACGCGACACTCTATATTGCATCTATGGAAACAAAGGTGGCGCCTCGACAACAGGGTGTTGTGGATAAAGGATGGCGATGATAACTCTAAGTTTTTTCATAATTTCATAGATTATCGAAAGAACATTAATACAATATGGCAGATCCAAACTCAGGATGGCTCGACCATTCATTCGTTCAACGCCAAAGACAATGAAGCAGCTCGTCATTTCAACTCTCTATTTCAGTAACTGGTGGGTTGTCCCATCCAAGAGATATGGGAAATCGTTTCAAAATTTCCCCAAGTCTTCACAAATGACATGAACAATACATTGATCGAAGAAGTAACGAAACCAAAGGTCCTCACCACCCTCTCCTCCATGCAAAGAGGTTAAAGTCTTGGGATAGATCGGATTTCAGTGGAGTTTTTTGTTGGGTTTTATGATCTAATAAAGGATCACCTCCTCAAAATGATTCGTGAGTCTCGAAGGGCACAATAGGTGTTGGGATCATTTAACGCAACGTTTATTTCCCTGATCCCTAAAAAACAAGACATGAGGTCATTTGGAGAATATCAACCCATCTCTTGTTGTGGCGTAATATACAAAATGATAGCAAAATATTTTAGCAAGAAGATTGAAGCCAATCTTTAGTGAAATTATTTCGGAGGAATAATTCAAATTTCTTTGAAAAAAAGACAAATTCATGCCGTTATGGCGATCACGCAAGAGGCTCTCCACTCAGTTCACTAGCACAAACGAGTTGTTTCCATTCTCGAGCTCAAACTATCTAAAGCGTATGATTGGGTAAGTTGTTCCTTCCTACGATTGGTTCTATTAAGAATAGACATGGAGCTCTCGATGGTCAATTGGATTCTAGGGTGCATTAAGTCCACCTCATTTACAGTTTTAATCAATGGTCAACCTACTAGGTTCTTTCAAGCCTCTTGGGGCCTCAAACAAGGCTGCCAGTTGGCCCCTTTCTTATTCTTGATTATCTCCAAAGCACTGAGAAAATTAATTGAATATGCCATGATAGAAGGAGAACTATGTGGAGTTAAGGTGGTGGGACAAGAAACAATTTCCATTCTTTTATTCATTGATGGTGTTCTATGTTTGATCAATGGATGCTTGAAAGGATCAGCTGCTTTGGGAGGAGTATTGGATCTCTTTTTCAGGGCAATTGTGATGGAAATTAACGTGGAAAAATCATGCTTAATCCTCTCTCAGATTCCCAATGATCTCGCTCCACGGATAAGAGGATCGGTTCCTTTCCCTGGTAAGGATCTCAAATGTGGCTTCAAGTACCTCGGTTTAATTCTCAAACTCAACTGTTATAGATATGTTGATTGGATTTGGCCATAAAAAAAGGTCGAGGCCAAGACTTCCCTGTGGGACATTCGTTTCCTCTCCAAAGGCGGAAGGCTCACGTTGGTTAAGTCAATCCTCAAAAGCGTCCTTGTTTACTGGAGCTTGATAGCTACAATTCCTAAAGGAATTGACTAAAATTAAGAAACTTAGATTTCAGTTTATATGGGTTGGATTGGGCTCTTCCAGAGGTCTTCCCTTGGTGAAATGGTCTCATATCACCTCCCCAAAAAAACCTCGAAGGTTGGGGTCTAAAAAATATTTTTCTTTTCTCCCAGCCATTAGCCACTCGAGGTCTCTAGAGGTTGTTGCAAAATAATTGACTATGGGGTAGAGTCATGAAAGGCAAGTACATGTAGGGGCTCTCAATTGAAAAATGGTTTAGACTCTCGAGGAAGTACACAAGTGGATCCATTCTCTGGAAGGCATTGGTCAACGCCTTTCCCTTGGTGGGGAAAAGTACAACTTGGAAGATTGAGAATGTGAGGTGTTGAAGTTTTACGTATACAACTAGTAGTTACGATTATTCTTTATTATTATAACCATTTAGCACATTGGATGCATAAATAAGATCACTGAAAGAGAAGCAATCACAAAAACAATAGAGACACACAAATTATCCTGGGAAACCCTCATGGGGGAGAAAACCCAACAAAAACTTCCTCAATATAGATAGACCAAAGACCAAACAGAAGATCCTCCTCTACTCCTTCACTAAGAAGAGTAGTGCACCACTTGACCAAGAAATACCAAGAGATAGACCAAAAACACTCCTTGACGTCACCCCCAGTTGCAACAACTTCTCCTCCAAGACTTGCGCACTGTAGAGCTAGGTGTGTATATGTCCAAATGAGGCACTGACCTCTCTTATAAATAGTGGTCTAGCCAGCCTATAATCAGGTCTGGGCCGACCTGTCACTTTACCCTCTTAATTTACAACTAATTGTCAAGGCACAATAGGGTCGACTTTTACTAAGGCGGAATAGGGCCTAATTAAATATAATATAATAATATTATTCAACTCTCTCTCAGGTAGAATATTCTTCAAAGTTACAATATTTCAACACTCCCCCTTAAAAAGAAGGGTATTCTACTGACAACATTAATAACAACTAACTGGACTCACTACATCATCAAGAGGAGGGGACATTGTCATCATCATCGGGAACACTATCGGTCATATCTATAGATCATCGAAAGTTTTTCTCATCATCAATATCATCATAATTTGTAGCATGGAGCTGGAATAACATCATCATCATCAGCAGCATGAAGTTGGAACATCAACATCAATAGCACGAAGTTGGAACAACAACATCGACAACATGGAGCTGGAACAACATCATCAACAACATGAAGCTATAACATCAACATCTACATGTGGCAACAGAATGAGGCAGGTGCATCAACAACAACATCTATGGTACTCTGACAGATCGTCCTTACTGAACCTCCGGGATTTGCCTAGGAATCATAAGATTCTTTAGGATATAGAATCCTAACTGAGCTACCACATGGTACTTTAACAGACCATCCTTACCGGACCTTCAGAACTTGCCCATGAATCATAAGATTCCCTAGGATATAAAATCCTAACTGAGCTACCACTACTGAACACAGCTGGCATATACATGCATAGGTACTCTGATAGACCGTACTTACCGGACCTTCGAGATCTTCCCAAGGATGATCAGTCCCCTAGGATATAAAATCCTAACTGAGTTACCTGTTGTTGGTCAGAATACCATAGTATCATCAACATCACTCCCCCTTTCGAGGGAGGTCCTTTCAGACTACACCAAGCTTGTATCAAAAGTACTCAAACTTCACATGAGACAAAGGCTTAGTCAACACATCTACAACCTACTCATTTGTGCCAACATATTGGAGCTTTACATCTCCCTTCTACACCATGTCACAAATGTAGTGGTACAAGATATCTATGTGCTTCATCTTATCATGGAACACTTGGTTCTCTGTCATCTTTATGCAACTCTAGTTATCACAAAAGATCACGGTAGCATCCATCTCTAGGTCAAATAGACATGTCAACAACTTTTGAATCCATATGGCTTCACAACTGGCAGAGCATGCTACAATGTACTCTGCTTCTGTCGTATTGAGAGCAATATTGGATTGCTTCCTACTTTTCCATGAAATCATGGTTGACCCCAAACTGAAACTACTGCCCGAAGTGCTTTTTTCTGTCTGAAGCACTTCCAACCCAATCTGAATCAGTATAGCCATACAATTTGAAGTCATAATCTCCAGTATAACAGAGGCCATAATTCAGTGTACTCTTAAGGTATCTCATCACATGCTTTGTAGCTACAAGGTGAACACGTTTGGGCTCCACCAGATATTGACTCAAGGTGTTCACAACAAAGCATATATTTGGTCTGGTATTCGTCAGATACGTCAATGAACTAATCATCTGTCTATATAGAGTAACATCAACTATTTATGATGAAGTATTAACCAATAACTTCATATTTGTTTCCATAGGAGTGGACATAGCTTTACAGTCCATCATGTTGAATCTTCTCTAGAATTTTCACAGCATACTTTCCTTGATTAAGGAAAATCTCTTCTGGGTTCCGCCATACTTTAAGATCTAAGAACTAGTGCATCGGGCCTAGGTCCTTCATTTCAAATTCAGCGGCAAGATTCTTCTTACAATCTATGATGAGCTTTTCTTCATCTGTCAAGAACATGTCATCCACATATATCAACAATATAACGGGTCCATCATTCTCAATCTTGAAGTAAAGGTTGGGATCAACTTTACTCCTAGTAAAGCCCAAGCTCATAAAAAAAAACTATCAATCCTGCCATACCGAGCTCTTGGAGCTTGCTTCAACTTGCAGACATTAATCTTCTTGTCCTGTACTTCGAAACCAAATTTTCACATCACATTCTACTAATCTGGTACACTTGCTCAACTGCAACTCAATCTGCATAACTGTGTGTTAGTTCTATGTGTTTTCTGCAAAGCACTATCTGTCTCACTGCCTGAGAGTATGTCCTCTACTCTCTTTGCAACTGATCCTTCTAGAACCGGGACTCTGCACCTGCAACTGCTATTTTTGAAGCTGAGAATGATTGCTCTATTCTCACTGTAGCTGCTAAACTCTGAGAGTAGCTCCTCTACTCGATCACAATGACAGATTCATTTGCTCCCTCTTAATCTCATACTGCATTGAATTCTTTTAATGGATCATGGTTGTTCTATATATACTTATTTCTGGTCGGTGGAGCAAGTGTCTCGTCATAGTCTTGTCCCTCTTGTTGGGAGAATCCTCTAGACACAAATTAGGCCTTGTACATCTCTATATCGTTATCTGCAACATGCTTGATCTGTTAGATCAATATTGGAAGTCACCATTGACTTCCCTTCTGGTCTTAAGGCAAAATCCATATCCCAGTCCTTCTGACTGGCTTTCTCCTCTATCATTGAAACAAGGGAATCTTTTAAGGAGATTTCATGTCTCTTAGAGGTCTCTGAAGCTACGATCTAGTCTTCTCAACTCATGGCATCTGTCTGTCCTTCTTGGAAGATGTCCCTTTTTTGCATCTGATCCTCTCTGAGATCAGGCTCACTCTTGAGTATTCATACTTCCTCTGAAGCTTGACTCCCTCTGAGTCTACAAAAACTTCATAGTCTCTCCAGGATATACTTGGTGTTGAATACCAAGTCTTAATATGAAAAGTTGAGTCAGACTTCAAACGAATTATGCTTCCTATCAAGGTGGCTTCATTATCCATTGACCAAATCTATTGTGAGTTCTATTCTAATGTTCAGTCACCTTTGGAGCCTCCTGCTCCTTACAATCACTCTCCATATGAGATACTTTGTATCTCAAAAGTAGATTTTTCTTCATCTTCTTTGGTGCATGGATGTATACAATTTGTATAGTCTACTCCATGTCTCATCTAATATGTTGCCTCCTGTAACCATCACTATAGTTTCCTCAGGGTTATCACCTGTGACCTGGAACCTGGAGTCTTGTCCTCGAGAATGAGTGTTGTTGATTTTCTTTCGAGTCTCCTTCACTCAAGATGACAAGTATTTTCTTCAACCTATCCTCTGTACTAAGATAATATTCTTTCTTGAAATCTAAGTTAGGGAATAAACTCTTATAATCTTAACTTTAATCAATCTAATACCTTGACTTTAATTTTTGACCAATGTTTAGTATGATGGTCATAACTTCAACATACAACCTAGATGTTCATAAGATCAAAATAATATCATAACAAATAGATGTATATCAAAGTAAAGAAACCAGGGGTGCATAGTTCCTCTGAATGTGCTGGATTTGAGATCCTTCTCGATCTATGATTGTTGCTTAGACAAAATATTCTTTTGTTAGAATGTGCTCGTTTAACCATAGACAATATCACTATTGTCACCCAACCATAGGCCGAAGCCACCCCCGAGCACCTTGACCTTGACGGAGAGAAGAATCTTGGTAGCAAATCAATAGCCAAGCAAGGCTAATGCACCAAGGAAGAAGTAACCAAAGCTGATAAGAGAGTCCAACCCAGAAAGATAGAAACTATAGACTTTAGAACTGGCGGAAACACCTTCTCCAGGACTTGCACACAAGACTGTTGTTATAGCAAGATTTACCTCACCATTACTATCTTGCACAGAGGGCCTTTTTCCATTTCCCTATGCAAACTTATCATCCCTTTTTGATAAATCCAGAGCTAAAAATAAACATTTTTCCACATATACATGCCCTATCAACTATACAGCAAGCGTATACGTAGGTTGCTCCACTACAACCCGTGTACATCGGGATTTGTGCCAGAAAATACAAAAATGAAGTCAGGTTTCCATGTCATGACAAGAGATCTCTGATCCTTGGCCTTCCATATACTGGAAACACTCCAACTCGGCCCTTCAATTGCATTTTGAAGGCTATAAGAGCACAATTTCGAGATATGGAAAGGAGAAGAAAACATTCAACTTTGAGAGCAAAGTTACTCTGGAGAAATTACTTCATATTGAGTCTGCATTTCTTTGTCCCTCAAGTCTGAACACAGTGTTCAGCCCCCAAGCTCTTTCCCTATTATTGAGAGAACCTCATTGTCTCTCTCTTTTGAGCTTGCCTTTGGTAGAGGATTGAAATGGTGGAGACCCAATTGGAAGGAACTTGGTTCCTTGGTTTCGAACCGCGCCGACGCGGAAGTCTATAATGTTGACACTTCTGTTGATCAATTATTAATAGAAATACTCCTTTCCCGTCCTATTGGTATCGTGAAAATATATGATTATTATCCATGGGCATGTTTGTAATGTTTATTAATGGATTATGCTATCTGATGTGCTAACCCCTTTACATTATCACTATATACTTTCCTTGCCTCTTCGTTGAGAACTTATTGCAGGTACAAAGCTTTGGGTCGGAGTGCTCAACGGTGGAACATCATCAAACGTTGGATTGAGGTAGGCCTCTTTCTTATCTTGCACATTAGTTTATATAGCATACAATGGAATTGAGTTGATTTCTGTAGTCATACCTATCTGTTGTGGTTTACCCTTGGCCATAAAGAGTTTTTCCCTCGTAATAGAAATGGTGACTCCACTGGGGAGAGATCTTCCTTCTAAAAGTTTAAGTACTTTTTCTTCTTGCATTGCTCTTTTTCCTTTGTGTTTCTTGTCGTATCACTGCTTGGTAGATTCTATTCACTCTCAGTCTGAGTTTTCATCCTTTTTACACTTGCCTGGCCTTGTTTTAAAGCTTGTACGCTCCTTTTGCCTTCACAGTTGTGTACACATGCGTGTTGCCTCTCTGCAAGCTGCGTATATACACACTCTTCTCCTGAACAGTCACATATACCACTTTTCCTTGCTTGTTTGGTTTAGTGACTGCTGGGTGAGTTTTGATGTTTGTTGAGCCTTCTTAGGTCTCTATAGTGTCTATTGAGCTTCTCTGGGTTGAAAGGAAGCCTGTTGGGAGTTGAATTTATGGGCATAGTCTTACTCAATGTTTTTCATTTTTTTGGTTTGTCCTTGAACCCTGGGCTGTTTGCTTGGCTGCTTGGTGTTATCGCACAGTTTGTAGCTAGGTCAAAAGGCTAGAGAATTGAAGGCAAACTGGCGTAACATGAACCTTCCCCACCCAATGTCACCTCAATGGGGAGGTTCTTTCTGTTTAGGGAGGTTAACCCAGGGGAGACGTCCCCGGTAACCTGGGGTTTTGAAGAGGCAGAGGTATAAACTCAGGATTAAAGTTTCCCCCTCACAGGTTACCACCAAATTCAGATAGTCCGTCTAATCAGCCAATAAAGAAGTGTATGCCCAAATGAAAACACCTACCCGGAACAAGACAACAATAATACAGTATATATGCAGGCTATAACTCAATGGGTTAGTACTTCAATGACTATCTGCTATTAATTAATAAGCAATGTAAAACAATAGATACCAATGAAGTCAACGTTTCATCAATTATCTATGGCAAAAGCATCAATTCATTAATAACTATCAAGATGATCAAGCCAACAATGTATCCAACCAACACTTTACTCAATAAATGCTTTAAATCGTCATTTAATTGCCTATATTCAACATTTGTTGCGTCAAGATGAGATAACCAACTGTGTTGTCAGACTTAATTAGGTTAGTTTGTTAGTTAGGGTTTCAAAATTCAAAGTTTTGAGAGTTGTTTTGGACACTAGGACTTCAACGTTGGAGGCTAAAGATCGGTGCCTTAGGGTATATGGGGTCAAACAAGATAAGGGCACAAGGTTTTGAAAGGACGAAGACTTAAAGACAAGAGGGAAGGGTTCTAAAGTGCTGCAAAGGCAGGGCCCTAGAATCAAAACCCTAAGGGAAAGAGGCTCACTCCGGTGTTGCTTAAGCAAGGCCTCATGCTCTTTCCTTCTTCCTTAGGTCAACTTGGCAAAATGGCTAGCATAAATGATAAATTTAACTAAAGGATGAGGTGAGAGAAAGTGTTGTAAAGACAAGGCTTTCAAACCCTAGAAGATGATGGCCCTAGGTGTAAATAACCTAGGCCTAGGACGTCACCCTCTTTCAACCTATAAACTTCAATGCTAGCTTAAGGGAAGAAGCAAGATGAGTGTAGCAAAGGCTATGCTCAATCCTTCTTCTTCAATGGCTGAAATATTTCTCTCTGAGGGGACATGAAACAAGGACCTACTTGTGTGCTTGTTACCTAGGGTTTCAAATCAGCAATTTAATAAGCAAATGCAAGAAATTAGACCTACAACCATTCAATTAAGAAGTTTTGCAAGAAAATCACTTACATATCATGAAGAAAGCAAGTGCAAACCCTAGTTGTAAACCTTCCTTGGAGAGAAATGCCAAAAGATGCCAAAAAATCCTTCCAATAACAAGTGCGCCTCACTTAGAAAGAAATAATACCCTAGGAGGGCGCAAAAAATCAGACCTCACAAGTGTGAGTGAGTTATGTTATCTCCAAATGAGGGAAAAACATCCTCAATATATAGTATCTCATGACCTTTAATTAAAATTAGGTCATTAAAAATAGCCGACAAGGCTAATAACCAAAAATCATATTGTTTTACATTAAACTGTTAAATGGAACCCTGAATGAGCAAAAAGCAAGACGTCAAGCACCTTTGAGGGAGACGTTGTCCCTTTTTAGGGCAAAACATAGCACTAGATGACAAACGTTGGCCCTCTCTGGGCGTCCAAACTCTTCCACACATGCCAAAATGCTCTGTCAAAGTGCCATACACTGGAGGAGATGTCATGGCTCCTAGATGACGTCCTGGGGCATCAGAAGAGACATGTTCCACCTATAGTGGGTCAACCCCCCTGGGATGGGCTCAGCCAAAGCGTCCTGGATGAAAACGTCCTCCTTCTTCTCTCGTGCAAAGGCTCGATCAATCATTGTCCTATCTCTGCCCTTGATGAGGTCCCAGCAACCATCTGATGGGCTCTTCAGCCCCATGGAGGTCCGAACTAGTCATCTCCCCATGTGTACCAGTCCATTTGGTACCTGTCCGTCAGGCATGGTCCTGCACATCAAAAACTTCGCCCTCCATGGGCTCATTAGTCCTAGGGATCATAGCAATGTCAATCATATTTCATCATTAATTTTATCAAATGCATGCACAAAACTCCTAGCATATCATCCAATAGCTCAAAGACATTACAATGACCTACTATACAAAGTCGAAGAAAAAGACAAAATGCCCTATTGGGCCAGCATCCATAAGAAAAGGAAAGTCTTCAGAGGATATCATCCAAGCCATGTAACACAAGGTGGTGTGGTCAAAGGATGTCCAGACATAGTGAAAGACAGGGGTGATATTATCTGTGGGTGCCTTTGTAGGAGGCGAGTTGTACCTATCATGGATGTAATTCTTTCCAAGCCCTTGATTGCCCTTATTCTTTCTTTTCTTTATGACTTTTTCTTTCTTTTTATTTCAAGGTCTAACTAGAGGACATTGCCTTGGCGTGGTGACCAGAGCTGACAGTGTTACCCACAAGTACTTTCACAGAGATGACAAGGCTGGCTCGTGATGAGACCCCCTTTCCCTTGGCCATGCAACCAAAGGTCATTGTCCTGGCGTGGTAACCAGATAATGGCAATGTCATACTGCTAAGTACCCATGAACATAATGGGTTGACTTGTGATGAGACCCCCCATCCTCTTGGCTAGGTCTTGTTTTGTCATTTTTCTTTGAGTCCCTCTTGTTTCTTGTTGAGAGGCTTTTTATTGCCCTCTCGGGGATCCCTGGGCGAGGCATCTCTAGGTTTTATTTTTTATGGCTTTTATCTCTTACCAAATTCTTTTACCTTTTGGGCCTTTAGCCCCTTCTTCCCACGAGATAAGGTGTAACCCCACAAACAGGTCATCCTAATGTCCGGACTAGGGGAATGGGATAGATGAGTGGGAGATAAGATGTAAGAGTGATGATATGATGGGAGCAGACGATGGCCCTTCAAAATCCCCCCTGGTGGTTAACCGAAACCTATGGGTACAAGCTTGCCAGGGTACCCTGTCAATCCCCCCAACCATGGTCAAGTGGGTTAATGTAAGATCCAAGCAGTCGTCAGAAATGAAAGGAATTTGATGCATATATCTGAAGGTTATAATGATCAAATATGGCACATACCATGATACCTGGACCAATTACCTCATGGAGCAAGAGTCTTCTCCAATACAAGTCTAAGCCGAAGGTGATGGATGTTGTTGTTGCTGACAAGACAAGTCTGTTGAAGAATAAGAAAGATGGGCCCTCCAGGGCCATGCTCAGGTCAATCCTGCTCTCGGTACTCCATGTCTAGGACCTGTGGGCCTCGAGACATGATCTCCGAGTTATCCCTAGAAATCGGGGATAACACTTGGTATTCTGCTCGAGTTATTTTGTTTATACACAATATAATTTATATATTAGGTTGCTTTTTAGTCCATGCATTTTCTCTTTAATATATTGAAAATACAAAAAATAGGCGTTTTGCATTGGTTAACATTTTTGTCTTTGAACCTTTATCATTAGCTTAGTACATTTAGCGAAAGATTGCATTTTAATTCTGAATTGCGGAGTTCAAATTGAAAATTGCATTGTTTTTATTAGCATACCATTCATTGAAAAGTTAAAGGTAGACTTTGCATTATATTTATATTTATCTTTTGCAAAGTCATAACGTCATGAGTTTCGCTTCCATACCCTTTTGAGTAATCACGGCCAATAAAATTTACGCTTTAAACTAAAATTGATTAGTCATGATTTTAATTTTAGGGTGCACAAACTAGCCTAGGATTTAGTGCCTTGGAATAGGATTTTGTGAGTAAACTTCTCCAAGGCAATTAAATCAACATATGTGTCTGAGACAGGGAGTTGAGAAGTCCATTGTATAATTGGTAATATCAGGAGGCTCCGCTCACACCAGAGTTAATCATGAGGTCGCGCGAAGTTAGTTGAAGGGATAACCCCTGGATACTCGCCTAGCGTTAGAGATATTTCTGTGGATTTATTTGTATTTGGGGATCTTGCTAATACCCATACCTTTGTGAGAGGTGGTGCTTTCAAGGTTTCGGGCTTTGCTACCCTGCCCATATGGTGATCCGGACTTACGACTGCCCGCCTGTGCATTGGTTATACAATGGTTTATTAGTTGTTTGACTTAGGTATATCATAGGTTACTTGCAGGGGTTATTCTGCTTGTATCATGGGTCAGATAGAGGTCAGACAACACACAACCTTTATGGAGGATTACCTCTTCGGGGGATCCGACCGACTAGTTGTTAAGCCCATGAGGGCCTCTATAACTGATTTTGTTACCTCCAAATTTTAGCAGGGAGTCTCAAGTCCCTCTTGGACGAAGCATACCTTCTTTAGCGAGGGAGGCCACTCAACCACTTTAGCCCGTTTACATGCATATTGGTCGTTTGACTTTTTGGTATGCTCTTTTACTACTAGTTGGCCATAGGATATATTTGTATTCTGTAGAGTCATAAGTCGTCGTGGAGTCGGACCAGCTTCCCCACTGGTCCCGTCGGTTGCTATAGTTACCACCGGATTTCGGGTTCTTGCCTTCTAAAAGGCGTAGAGTTTGTAGAAGTGGTACACACACATCCACCTTTCAGACTTGTGGTTCCAAAAGGATGGGTACTGAGTCTAGTCTTCATAACACTGGGAGTTCTTCGACTCCCATACCCACTATAGTTAATGGCACCCTTCGACTCCTGCAACCACTACAGTTGCAGTGCCGAAGGCTTATACTAGTACTATGGCTCGGCCTGTAGTTAATGCTTCATCTCTTACCTCGAACCCTTTTTGGGGTTTCGGTCAGTCATCGGGTTACAATGCTCAGTCCATCCCTATGGCTTCTAGTCAATTCTCTTATGGTATACCTAACTTCACGTCGCAGTTTTACACTGCCATCCCAGCTGCTAGCCCCAACGCTAGCCTTGAACTTGGGGGCACTACACCTCCTTACACTCCTTTTCCGTTTGGTGGTTCTCATATCCCCCAAACGAATCCTAATTTTGGAAGTGTCCCTTTTCTTAGCCCTGGGTCTAATCCTTCTACAGCTGGATGGAATAACCCAGCTGGCAGACAAGTTCCGCCTTACATCCCTATCTCCTCGGTGTCAATTTCGACCAATACTTTTGGAATGACGAATCCACTTCAATCCTCCAGATTCCCACATGGAGGAGGTCAGTCTTACACTTTGGGCAACCCCCAACCCGGATCCATTCCAGTTGGGGGCAATTTTCAAAACCCTCAACTCGGATCTAATCCAGCCAGGGGCAATTTTCATAATCCTCATCAGAACATTCCTGCTGGAATGATGCCCAACCCATCTTATACGAATCAGCCCGGAGAAGGTCCTTATAATTCCATATAGGGTTTTGGTCCTTACCAGAATCTTGGATGGAATGCAGTTCCCAATGCACAATATTTCGCGGGAGGGTGGGGCCAAATGTCGCAACCCCGTCTCCCTTTTCTAGCGACGCTTAATCTGCCAGACTTGTCTAAGTTAATGAACGACTTGGTGAGTCATGATCCCACATGGCCCCCTGTCCCCACCAAACTTCCGTTAGACATTCCAAAGTTTGAAGGTAAGAATGGAGAGGACCCTGGTATATTGAGCTACCTAGGGGGAGATACGGGTCATTCCATCAGCTGGCGCTAGCCTTTCTCAACCACTTTTAATTGCCCATTCATTACGATGTTGGCCTTGAACTTTTGTTGACTTTGCGCCAGGGTACCGACACTCACATCTCGGACCATATCCATGAATGGCGTAGACACAAGCAGTTGATTAAGACTCCTATACCCCCTAAATTCTTTGCACCCTCCTATCTCGAAGGACGTTGCTACTTCTGGGGTCTTCAATGAGGAAGAAGCTATCATTAGAGCCCAACAACTCGATTTGTTATACGCTCAGTCTGGGATGTTATATCACCTTCTTCCAGATGCACCACGGCCAAATCACGATCCTAGACAGAATCTTGGACCTCATGCCGATGGCATTGTAAGGTCCGCTAATGTAAAGTCCACAGACTCGACAACGAAGTCTGTCATAGGATCAGCTTCATCTGCATCCTCCAAACCCACCCAATCGACGGATGTACATTCCGTGCAATCGTTGAAGAACCCAAATGGTGACCAGCAACCAGATGGGAATAAAAGGAAAGGTCAAAACAATTGTAAGGGTGGGAAGAATAACAATAAACCTAAGGACAAAGACAATAATGGGAGACAGAATGATAATGCTAGAGAGGGCAAGAAAGAGAAACGTAAGGTGAAGTTTCCTTGTAAACTTTGTACCGATGACCACCTTACACATTTATGCCCCAAACTCGCGAGGCTGCGAGGCATTTAAATCTACCACTCGCTGTGCTGACGAATCCATTCCCACCAACCAACACTTAGCCTCGAGCTCTTCGAACGTCGAAAATGCGCCCGATGGAAATCAAAACCCACCATCGCAAGATGGCGACCGTGTTTGTATCAATATGGTCGATGTGAAAATTGATATAGCCACCCGCTCTCGAGATTATAGCTCTTCAAAAGATAGTACCAGTCTAGAAGCTCCTCCCCCCCCTCCGGAGACGAATTTACAATTTGAGAAACCAGAGCCACCGCCTCGTATTCCGAAAGGAGTACTTAAGTGCTTTACCCACAACCCTAATGCTAGAGCCGCCCATAACTACTCTATTGTTGAGGATCTGGACCAAACCCCTTGTGCGATGTCGGCTTTGGAGGTACTCCAGACGTGTCCATCAGAGAGGAATGCCTTACTCTCTGCCTTAGGAGCTCTAGAGCCTAGTGGCTCGAAAATTATCAAGTTTGACATCATGGATGTGAAGCCTCGCTTACCCTACCATGTGGCTTTCCAAATCCACGTGGAGTATTCCAAGTATACTATCAAACGAGCAGTCGTTGATGAAGGTGTTGTTACCTGCGTGATGTCCCTGGTCTATTGGAAATCTCTCAGTTCTCCAACCCTTTCCAAGTCATTGAACATGTTGACTGCATTCGACGGTCATTCCTTCTGCCCTCATGGTATCCTTCCCGCCTTTCCGGTCCAGTTAGGTGGGAAGATGGTAGAGGTCGAGGTAGAGGTATTTGATGCACCTCTCGATTATAACCTATTACTAGGTCACAACTGGACCTATGCTATGGTCGATGTCGTATCATCTATCTTCCGTGTACTTTGTTTTCCTCATCAAGGGGAGATCGTGACTATTGACCAATTATCCTTTGCATACTCTAGTTCTAACGCATTTGTTGGACTGTCGATCCTCGTGATCGACAATTCTCAGTTGACAACTGAGAATATCGGTGTCAGAATGTATTCTTCCCTCATGGGTACTTTCAACTTCTCGGCACCGATTCACCACATTTACACCATGTCTAGTAGGCCCTCTTTTGTAGGAAGGTCCATTCCTTTCCGCACTTCCTATTTTAGTGATCCATGGACCCTACCTTCTCTGACTTCGTCATGTGAAGGACAGTTGCATGTTAGCATGGCTATGCCACTATCGGCAACGGAGATTGTGTATCAAGTTGTTCTTGACTCTTCCACCGATCTTGATCCTATTACCTCGCAGACGGACGAGGAGGATCCAGTTCTTAGGCCTGTATGGGCCACCTTGTTATCTTGTTTGCATGATTGCCTAGATGGTTCCGAGAGACATTGGGATGACATGCATCATCGATCCTATTTTCTCCCAAGTCTTGAAAGAATCAAGCAAGATGACTTTCGGTCTACCCTGAGTGAGATAGTCAGTCACGCCGTAGTTCCACTTGATACGCACAACATTTATGTCGAAGGAAATATGGCGAGTATTTATCCTACTGTCTCGATTGTTATCTCTCATAACCCTGGCAAGATTGAGAACATAAATATAGGTGTGGATTATTCGCCAGAAGAAATTCTGATCTACACCGATCTCTTCAAAGAATTTCGAGATGTATTTGCCTGGTCATACGAAGAGATGCCAGGGATCGACCTTCAGATTGTCGAACATGAGATTAGAACTTACCCGGATGCTAAACTAGTTTGATAACGTCTTAGAGATGTGAATCTTAGGAAGGCCCCTACTATTAAGGCACAGGTGAAGAAGCTGCTTAACGTTGACTTCATCTACCCGATTCCCTTGACCGAATGGGTATCCAATCATGTTCCCGTAAATAAAAAGCAAGGAACCATCCATGTGTGTATGGACTTTCACGACCTGAACAAGGCTTGTCCTAAAGATAACTTCCCCACGCCTTTCATTGATCAGATTCTCGATGAATGTGCGGGAAGCGAGATATTTTCTTTTATGGATGGATTTTTGGGCTATAACCAAATCTAGATCAAATCTAAGGACCAACACAAGATGACATTTATATGTCCTTGGGGTACTTTTGCATACTGAAAAATGCCTTTCGGCCTTAAAAATGCCAAAGCAACCTTCCAATGTGCCATGACTTTCGCTTTTCACGATCTCGAGCACATAGTCGAAGCCTACCTGGATGATCTTGCTGCTCACTCCAGCAAGAGAGTGGATCATGTTATACACCTTCGACTAGTTTTTGAAAGATGTCGTTACTATAGAATCTGGTTAAACCCTCATAAATGCATCTTTTGCGTTAAGTCTAGTCGTCTCTTAGGGTTTTTAGTTTCCAAGACCGGGATCATGGTAGATCCTCTTAAGGTTGAGGCAATACTTCAGTTGCTTTCCCCGCGCATAATTAGACAACTTCAAGGTTTACAGGGAAAAGCTAACTTTCTACGTCGCTTCATAGTGAATTATGCCAATATTACTAAGGATTTCATGCGCCTCTTGAAGAAGGACACCCCCTTTATCTGGGATGAGCGAGCCCATGAGTCTTTTGATGCTTTGAAGAAAGCCTTAGTATCGACCCCTCTGCTGAAATCTCCTGATTACAGTAGAGATTACCTATTGTATATTGTTGCGTCTGCAGAGACTATTGGTATGGTTCTAGTTCAGGAGGATGATGAGCTCCATGAGCGCGTCATCTACTATCTCAATCGAAATTTAGTCGGTCCTGAGCTTAATTACTCTCACGTTGAAAAGCTAGCTTTGGTTGTCGTTCATGCAGTCCAACGCTTACGTCACTATATATTACTTTGCAAGACTACGGTGGTTGCCGATGTCAATCCATTTCAATACGTCCTTACTAGACGTATCATCGGGGGAAAATATAATAAATGGATTGTCATCTTACAAGAATTTGATCTCGACTTTGCTTTGGCCAAGTCCAAGAAATCACTAGTTTTTGCAGAGTTAATATCTGATTTTCCATGATTAGATGAGGATGTTATCCATGTTGATTCGTTCGCAGACGAACACATTTTCCTCGTCTCGTCATCTAATCCCTGGTATGGAGACATTGTTTTATATCTTCAAACCTTGAAGTTCGCTCAACATCTCTCGTGAGATGATCGACGACGTGTTAGATACCAAGCCAAAAAGTATACCATCGTCAGTGACACTTTGTATCGCCGATGAGTAGATAATATCTTGCGTGGTTGCTTAACTCATGGGGAAGCCGAGTTAGTCCTAAATGATTGCCACAAAGGGGATTGTGGTGATCACATATCCAGGCTTGCAACAACCCAAAAAATCCTGCGAGTCGGTTATTTCTGGCCCACTATCTTTAAAGATTGTATCGAAGCGGTTAAGAAGTGTCACCCTTGCCAGGTGTTCACTCGGAAAATGCGCTCGCATCCATCCCCTCTTCACCTAGTCATCATCGTTGGTCCCTTCACCAAGTGGGGGGTAGATTTCGTCGATTGCAACCCAACTTCGGCTGAGGGGCATCAACAGATTATCATGGTCGTCGACTACTTTACTAAGTGGGTCGAGGCCATGCCTACCGTAAAATACGATGGGAAGACTGCAGCCTTCTTTGTGTTCAACCAAATTATCGCTCGGTTCGGTATCCTGAGTGAGATTGTCACTGATCACGGCAGTCACTTTCAGAATGAAATGATGGTAGAACTAGCATCTAAGCTGGGGTTTAGACACGGTCATTCATCCCCTTATTACCCCTAGGAAAATGGGCAAGTAGAGGTCGTCAACAAGTCTCTCAAGACCATTTTGCAAAAAACTGTCAATCGGAGTAATTCCGATTAGCACATCATGCTATATCCCATGCTTTGGGCATACCAAACCTCGGTTAAGATTGCCACCGATTTTTCCCCTTTTCAGTTAGTGCACGGTGTGGAGTCGATCCTTCTTGTTGAATGTGAAATCCCTTCTCTCAAGTTGGCAGTCGAGCTCCTTCCTAACACTTCGGATTTAGAACGACACCTTGTGCACCTAGAGAGTCTTGATGAATAGTGTTGAGACACCTTTACGACTATTGAGGCAAACAAGAAACGTGTCAAGGTTCAGTACGACAAGTATGTATGTCCCCAGTTGTATGTTGAGGGTGACTTGGTTCTCTTATATGACCAAGCCAAAAAACCGCTAGGGGAAGGCAAGTTTAAACCCATGTGGCACGGTCCTTACATCGTGCGACGTGTCCTAGAAAAAGGAGCCTACGAGTTAAAAGATTATGAAGGGAATAAGTTGGATGAGCCTAGAAATGGGCTCTACTTGAAAAGGTACTACGCTTAAGCCCTAGAATTGGGCGGAACTCTTTGTATACTAATGTAAATTTAGTGTATATACGTCTCTTTTCTCCTTTTCTTTTGTCTTTAGCTTGCTTATCGAGTTTTCCCTTTGTTGGCAGATGTCAACGGAGTCTTCAGTCCACCAAGGATTTGCAGATGGAGCCAATCGTCATACATGGAACTTGGTTTCCGTCGCTTTGGTGGTTTACTCACCCAAGGGTCTGCTAGTGTCTTCAGGTGGCGCATGCTTAGGGCCATCCACGAATAATGTGGCCAAATATAGTGTCGTCATAGAACTTTTGCGCGATGCTATCTCGCATGGCATTTGCTCTTTAGAAGTTCGCCTGGATTCCCAGTTAGTAGTATGTCAGTTGAACGGCCATTACCGCGTGCGTGATCCTACTTTACTCCGTCGATTCCTACGGGTACATCTTTTAGAACTACAATTTGATTTTATTGCATATTATCACATTCCTAGGAGTTCTAATCATGTATCTGATGTCTATGCTAATTACGTTTTAGATTGGCATTTGTCACATTAATAAAGAAAAGAAAACCATTAAATCAATGTACACATTGTAAGATATAAGTAAAGTCCAAGATCCTTTTTTATATATTTCAAAATATGGTGTTTATATTACAAAATTGGGGCTAAAACCCTCAATACACATATATAGCCGGTATACATATCCCACGACATCTATGCATGTGGCGTCGGGTGTGTGTCATGGTAGCAAACCACGACGTTTGTGAGATGCCAGAAGAGTCGTACCCATGGTCTAGGTACACCAACCACCTGTCGCTGCATGGCTTCAGGTAGATCCTCTACTTGAACCATAGGAATCCTTTGTGTCAAACGAGACAGGTTGCCCTGTATGTTTTGTAGGACTCTCTCTGCTTCTCCTCCCGCCGCCTCATCTCCCCGGTTCCTCCGTATATGTCGTAGGAATCCCTCTGGCCATCGCGGAACCACGTCTGCAATTACACAAGTGTCTAGTTAATACTCAAACATCATCCCAAAAAGATTTTTGTTCCTTAAATACAAAAAATGTTTTTTTTTTACCTATATCATCGTAGGCGGCCCCTAGTGGAAGTGGCATATCAAGATCTCCTCGGAAATCAATCCCCGCATAGGGATAGTCGTCCAGCGCAATGATCTGTCGTTGCCACCAGAAGAAAAAATCATCATTGTAGGGTGTGGTCACCCTACCTCCCCCCTGTCGTCTCATGACCTCGATCCACCGTACCATGGTTGGATCGCGTGGTCCTCTAGGAAGAACCTCCACTCTAGGTCCCAAGCCTGGAACCCGCTCGAAAAAGAAGCTGCAAAGAATAGAGGCAAACCCGAAGTTTCACTTACTCCCTTGTTTGCACTCTGTCTACTGAACTTTCATATTGGTCAACAGTGAGGTACACTAGTCATAGACAGTGGGTCTAGCACACTCTACTGCGTAAAACATCAGTGGTCTCTATGTTTGATGCAATGAGGCTGAACCTATGATCCTGGTAAGCACAAGCACTATGATCTTCAAATTGAGATTACTTATTGCCCGGATGGGGACTTGACTTCCCACCTTGGGAGTCCCTGCTATACAGTGGGCATGGATATACTCTTTGATCTTCATCCCACTCCCTGATCCATGTGACTTGAGGTTCACAACCTCCCCTCGGCATGATAGAACAGTCAAGAAGTAGATTTCCTCTACTTCAATCCTCAGTGGTTGTCCATTGAGGATAAAGCTTTCGCTATCATGGTCCCAGTAACCCACCAACATCTCCAATAACCTCACTTGAGCCCTCATTCCTTTGAGAGCCCAAAATTTGTACAAACCACATATTTTTAGAGCCGCTTGAGCCATCAGATCTCATTCAATAGTTGTATCCACCTCCTCATGCTCTTGCTCTCTCCATTCCAGGACCATCCTGCAAAAACAAATCAATTTTTTTTGAGTTAAACACCCTTTTTTGGCCATTTGCGTACCTATACGTGGCCTTCTTTGCACACAGTCACGTGTAGGGCTTGATACATGCTCCATGTGGTTCACACAGGGGTGTATACCTCGTCGTACACCCAACCTTAACAAAGGAGACCTGCGTACACTAAAAATCCTAATTGACGCCCTCAAAAACAAAAAAATTGGAACCTAATTCAAAAATGTAATCCACTGAATTTGAAAAGGATGAGATGAAGAGTTACCTGATCCAAACGGTTCGTGATTTCGTTGCCCGATGCTCCCGCAATCGCCATTTGAATCTTGGAGGTATTTTTGGTCCAAATTGCACTATTTGGGTAAAAATCAAATTGATACAGTAATTTTTTATTTTATTACTATCTATAAGTTATTTTTACCCACTTTATATAGTTTCATGCTATTTTTTAACCTAATGGACTAATTCAAATATGGTTTTGAGCTAGTTTGTTGTAGTTTTGACTCAGTTTTCTTGCGGATTTCAACGTCACGATTGGTCGTTCGTCACCTCGAGCAGGTATTTTCATAACCTAGCATATAGGATAGGTATCCACTCCATCATGCATTTTCGCATTATCCTTTGACTACCGCCTTTTTTACGCCTTAGGTACGAACCCATTTGTTGCGACACAAAACCTTCCGTCTGTTATAAGTAGTGTCGCTAATAAATGGTAGAGACTTACCAAACATGGGTGCCCTAGTTAGATCCCCTTTGTCATTTGGTGCCCATGCCGAGTTATTTCCTTAGGACATAGATTCCATTATAACTTGATACATGACTTTATAATGAGCCTCATTTCTCATTCATGCACATGCGACCTTATTCCCCTCGGACTACCAAAAACGAGTCTTAGTTAAGCTCTTTTCCAACTCGTCTAAAAACTGAAAAGATTGTTGAGCAATTTGTCCCTTTCACACTCGTTAAACTGGATTTGAAAGGTCATGAGTCTTAGTTAAGCTCTTTTCCGACTTGTTATAAAAAATATAAAAGATTGCCGAGGGAACTTGTATTTTTCACACTTGTAAATTGGATTTGAAAAGACGTCTATTTGGCACAAGTTTACCCATTTTTCACACCAAGTAGACTACAAGACATAAAAAAGGATATTTTTTGGTGTTAAGTTGTGATTGCATCTCATGCCCTCGCTTGCAGCATTGAGCCTTTAGTCGGTTCTCGCTTTGCGTTATAAATCGTTGCCTAAGCAATTTTGCATCCTCAACCAAGCAGATCCTTGTTTATATCCTTTGCAATTTGACACCCTATACCCTGGAGGAAACATCACCTCGAGTGTCCATCTCCCGCATGCATTTCCTTGCATTAAGCATAGGTACGTTCCACTGTTGGAACTAGTTTTGCTTACTTGCGACATTCGTTTCCTCCTCTGTATCATATCATTCATTTGTTATGAAAAAACAAAAAAAGACGGGCAGGGAGGGAGTACTATATTATAATTGGCAGCAGTCGTGTTGCCTTTGAACAGAGCACAAAATTATTGAGTCCTTGTGTCATCATAATTTTGGGTTTTAGCATGGCCTTAGGAAGTCGATCTCATTACAAATTTTTCTCTACCGACTGGTTACTCTTCTAGTCCCTATAGAGAACGTTATTAATGCCTCCTGCATCTAATAGTCACATCATTGAGTCTATGTTGCCGGAGTCCACCACATGTGTCATGCTCTTGTTCAAAGGAAGTCTCACAACCTACGTCGGCCACTCCTCATAAATCTTGACTTTGCATGTCGGCCATACCCTCAGTTTGTCTCAAAATCACATGATACTATGGTCTTACCACGCACCCTGGCCCTACTTGCATCATCGGCAGGTCACCTTGAACCCAACAATCAACATTTCCTCATTGGTCATTGACTGGGTGGTTTCCCTTATGTTCGATGGCAAGACATCTATTCACACTTTGGGATTCGTTCAGTGTCTTGGATGCCATTAGCTTTATTGATGGTTTCCTCACCTTTGTCAACAGTTTTCATCATTGGTTGCTATTCAGAGGGTCTTTTTTGTGTACCGCTTGCATTTGATACATGCGAAAGACGCACAAGGTCATTGGTTCGTGAACATGTTCTTCGTCCGATATCCACCAAATCATGAAGCTCTTGTTTTGTTCCTCATGCTGACTGATGAGAGATGCCTTAATGCTCTCCTTTCAGTGGGTCTCTTTCCATCTACTTCAGCTCATATATTCTCTATACGAGACCTAGATTTTTATGAGTACCTTGAGGCTTGTAGTCATTAGTGGCAGGCTCTCTCGCCATTGACAGTTGGGAATTCATCAATGTCTCCTGATCAATGGATTTCTCAAGTGTTCGACACCGACTCCTTTATTCACACTTATAGGAATGTACTCAGTGCCTTGATACCTACTTTCATTATTGGTAGGTTGTCTCGCGTTTGTTAACGGTATACCTCAATGACCGGTAATCAAACAATGTTTCATTATGTTCGACCTCAACTCCTTTATTCACATGATGTAGACTTTCACCCTTGGCAGATAGTGTAGAAGTCTTGAAGACATCACTATGTGGCCGCGGCTTTCCCGATCTATTGCTTCCCTTTCATTGGACCAACACCTATTCGACTTTAGTGATCATGGGAGATGAGATTGTACTCCATGGTATACAAGATATCTTTAGATTGATTTTGAGACTGGTTTCACTGGGCCTTGTTCGTGACTATGACAACTTTTGGCATATAACTGCAATTGTATCCGCCTATTCATGGCCACAGACACTTATATGGTATATTTTCCGCATGGATCTGCATTGTATTCTTTGCAGCCATGTATGCAAAGTCAGTACATAATGTAATGAGCAGTTGAGTTCGTCCAGCTGGTTCTCTACCACTCCACTCCCAGGTTATTTATAATGTATTTCGGCCATTGCAGATACTCCTCTGATCTCACACATTAGGGGGCATCTGTTATAGCAATATTTGCCTCACCATTGCTATCTTGCACAGAGGGCCTTTTTCCATTTCCCTACGAAGACTTATCATCCCTTTTTGATAAATCCAGAGCTAAAAATAAACATTTTTCCACATATACGTGCCCTATCAACTATACAACAAGCGTATACGCAGGCTGCTCCACTACAGCCTGCGTACATCGGGATTTGTGCCAGAAAATACAAAAATGAAGTCAGGTTTCCATGTCACGACAAGAGATCTCTAATCCTTGGCCTTCCATATATTGGAAATGTTTCGACTCGGCCCTTCAGTTTCATTTTGAAGGCTATAAGAGCACAATTTCGAGCTATGGAAAGGAGGAGAAAGCATTCAACTTTGAGAGCAAAGTTACTCTAGAGAAATTAATTCATATTGAATCTACATCCCTTGTCCCTCGAGTTTGAACATAGTGTTCAACCCCCAAGCTCTTTCCCTATTGTTGAGAGAACCACATTGTCTCTCTCTTTTGAGCTTGCCTTTGGTAGAGGATTGAAGTGGTGGAGACCCAATTGGAAGGAACTTGGTTCCTTGGTTTCGAACCATGTCAACACGGAAGTTTGTAATGTTGACACTTATGTTGATCAATTATTAATAGAAATATTCCTTTCTCGTCCTATTGGTATCGTGCAAATATATGATTATTATCCATGGGCATGTTTGTAATTTTTATTAATGGATTATTCTATCTGATGTGCTAACCCCTTTACATTATCACTATATACTTGCTTTGCTTGTTCGTTGAGAACTTATTGCAGGTACAAAGCTTTGGGTCGGAGTTCTCAATGGTGGAACATCATCAAATGTTGGATCGAGGTAGGCCTCTTTCTTACCTTACACACTAGTTTATATAGCATACAATGGAATTGAGTTGATTTCTGCAGCCATACCTGTCTGTTGTGGTTTACCCTTGGCCATAGAGAGTTTTTCCCTCGTAACAACTGCCCAACTTCAGTGCGCACAAGTGTCTCTCTGCGATTCTGAGAGTTGTGTGTAAAGTGAAGACTGGTGCGCTATATTTATACTAGTTCTGGCAGACTTCCTGGGCCGACTTCTCATTTTGGGTACTAATTAATTCATATTAATTATCTCTCTTAGCTGACATCTCTTCTAGGGTTACATTCACTTCTTTTCTTGCTTCTGAAATATTCTAATCTTGTCAAAGGTCACAATGGAGGCTGATGCCTCCCGAAGATACCATAATATCAACACTCCCTCCTAGCTAGGGAGGTATAACTCATAATGGTCTTTAGCACAAACAAACCATTCAATTGGTAGCATCATTATAGCCACATAGGCTAATTAAATCACGAGCACTGTCATTATTATCCAACTGGATAATCTCCATGACAACTGGTACAATGTCAACTGATAAAACACAACTGTGTTTATCCATAGTAGTACACAACTACTCAATCTGTGATACATAGTCACAAACAGTGGAACATATCCACCATAGTAGCATACCTATAATGTCTGGAGACATATAGTCTCCATAGCAATCATATCAACTAATATCAACCTGCACAGAAACAATGTTATGATATAAACTGGGTCATCTGGGCCATTCTTCCACTCACATCTATGAGATCTGGAAGAGCATCTGCCCTCAAAGTAGAACATCAATGATGGACTATCTGGACTATTCTTCTCAAGCAAGGAAGAATAACTGTCATGATTTCTGAGCTTGGACCATTCCCTATCCGGGCCATTCCTCCGACACTAAACAAAGTACACCATGGAGAGAATGAATCTGCCCTAGGGAATGCCTGTCCCTAATTGTTGAACCTAGACCATTCACCTATCTGGGCCATTCCTCTGGCACTAAACAAAGTGCAACCTAGAGAGAATGAATCTGCTCTAGGGAATGACTCTTCGGACCATTTCCTTGGGAAATGATTGTACTGCACCAACCTCCAAAATGGACCATTCTTCGAAACTGCTCGCAACTGTGAGCTTCGAAAGAATGACTGTCCAGCGAGGTGAACCAGTCTTCTTGACCACAACTGAGAGTGACCGTCAAGAAGAGAGACTGTCCTAGACCATTTCCCAAGTTAACCACAAGGGAAATCACCGCCTATGGTACATCAACAATCCATCGAACCATTTTCATTACAAAAATGACCGTTCGATCTGGACCATTTTCCGAACTGGAAAATGCCTATCTGTAAAAAATCCCAATCACTTTCCGAACTAGAAAGGAACTGCCCAAGCTTGACCATTTTTCAAACTTGAAAATGACTGTCCTCGAATCAATGATATGTTAGTGCTCACTCCCAACCCGAAGAGTCTCTTCCCTTTCAACTAAGGGAGTTATTTCCACAATCCCCAATTTGTCTCGGAAATATGCAAACTTTATTCTGGATAGAGGCTTTGTCAGGATATCTGATGGCTGCTCATCTGTGGGGATATACTGGAGGTTTACTTCTCCTTCCTGGAATTTATCTCGAATAAAGTAGTATTTGATCTCAATGTGTTTCAACCATTAATGAAACACTAGGTGTTCTGATAGCCTTATACAACTCTGATTGTCACAGTGTATTATGGTCGAATCTGGAACTTGATCAAATAATCCAGAAATCAACTTTCTTAGCCATATTGCCTCTGTACATGCCTCACATGCTGCAATATATTCTACTTCTGTTGTGCTGAGTGCTACAGATTTCTGTTTCCTGCTGCCCCAAGATATCATAGCGGAGCCTAAGCTGAAACACATCTCTGAAGTACTCTTATGTCTTCTGCACTTCCTGCCCAATCTGAATCTGTGAATCCATGAAGTTGTATATCACTGGATGTTGTATATCTGAAACCATAGTTTAGTGTCCCATGAATATACCTTAGAACATGCTTTGCAGTTGTCCAATGCTCCTGTCGAGGTTCCACCTGGAACTGGCTTAGTGTGTTCACGGCAAAGCAAATGTCTGGTTGAGTATTTACCAAATACATCAATGACCTAATCAATTGTCGATATAGTGATGGATCTACTGAATCAGAATTTGAATCTCTTACTTTTCTTATATCTATGGTCATAGGAGTGTCCATGGATTTGCAATCCATCATTCCAAACTTCTGAAGAATCTTTATTGCATACTTTCCTTGTCCAAGGAATACTTCACCATGCTTTTGCAATACTTCTAGTCCCAAGTAATAATGCATGAGACCAAGATCTTTCATATCAAACTCAGAAGCTAGTTCCTTTTTGCACTGGATGATGAGAGACTCTTCACATGTTAGGAATAGATCATCAACATATAGCAGTAGAATCACAAGTGCATGGTTCAAGACTTTGTAGTAAAGATTTGGATCTGCATGACTTTTGGAGAAACCAAGTCTCATTAGGTAGCTGTCTATTTTGGCATACCAAGCTCTTGGAGCTTGCTTGAGTCCATATAAAGCTTTCTTTAGTCTACAAACACGAGTGTCTCTGGAATGTACTTCAAACCCTTGAGGTTGTTCAATGTATACTTCTTCTTCGATTGCTCCATTGAGGAAAGTTGTCTTTACATCCATTTGATGTAAACTCCATCCCATGGAAGCGACAAGATACATGATAGCTCCAATGGAATTATATTTGGCAACCAGAGCAAATGTTTCATCATAGTCTTCTCCCTCCTTCTGGGAGAACCCTCTAGCTACGAACCTTGCTTTATATTTGTCCACGCTTTCGTCTGCTGCATGTTTGACCTTATATACCCATTTTGATGTTACTACTGATTTTTCTTTAGGTCTAGGCACAATTTCCCATACATCATTTTTCATGATGGACTGGTGTTCTTCTGTCATGGCTTCTTTCCATTGTTTCTTCTGAACTGCCTCTTCAAATGCGATAGGTTCTTCGTCTAGAAGCTTTGTCATACATGCTGCATAATTGGAGAATCTTTTGGGTTTCTTACTTTTTCTAAAGGTCCCACTTGGGGCCTTGAGTCTTTCTGCTTCTCGTAGGGTAGCTTCAAGCCAAGTTGGTCATTTCTTGGTCTTGGGTACAGTGTCTGAATCAATGGTCTCACATGGTTGCATCAGATGATCAAGTTGTTCTTTTTCTTCATTTTGATTTTCTAGAAGACATGTGCCTTCTTCAATAGGCTTTTCATACTCTTCTTCTATAGTTTCTTCTATGGATTTCTTGAAAGCCATCTTTTCATTGAAGGTCATGTCTCTGCTGAATTCGATCTTATGTTGTTCCCGGATATAGATTCTATAGGCTTTGGATGATTCACTGTATTCCACGAATATGCCCTTATTTCTCGAGGGTTCTAATTTATTCCCTTTGTCCTTGGGAATGTGAAAGTAAACAGGGCATCCAAAGATTCTTAAGTTTTCCACATTAGGTTTCTTTCCTGAGAAGGCTTCTTCTGGAGTCATATCTTTAAATATGCGGCGAGGACTTCTGTTCTGAACATATATTGTTGTCATGGCTGCTTCTCCCCATAAAAACATAGATAAACCTTGACCGTTTAGTAACGCCTTCATAGTTTCTTCGATAGATCCGTTCTTCCTTTCTGTTACACCATTTTATTGAGGATTACAAGGAACAATCAACTCCCTCCTAATCCTTGCCGATTTGAAAAAGGCAATGAATTCCTTGGATGTGTATTCTCCTCCATTATCTGTTCTCAAGGTCCTGATTTTCTTGTTTGTGAGGTTCTCTATCTCTGCTTTGAATTCTTGAAACTTGTTGAATACTTCGTCCTTTGTCTTCAAGAGATATAACCAAGTCTTTCTTGAGTAATCATATATGAAGATTACGTAGTAAAGAGAACCTCCTAAAGATTTGACTGGCATTGGATTGTAAACATCTGAATGTATTAGATCTAGAATCTCCTTAGATCTATTGTTGCTACTTGGGAATGGTTTCTTGATATTCTTTCCAAGAGCACATCCTTTGCAAATTCCTTCATGTGTAGACTGTAATTTTGGTATTCCCTCAACCATATTTTTGAGAAAAGGTAATGCTTGATAGTTAATATGAGCGTACCTTCTGTGGCAAAGTTCATTGGGATTGACTTCATCATGTATAAGAGCTTCATCATTTTGTTCTAGTAGTCTATATAGATTTCCTTCATGGGTTCCAATAACCCTAGCATTCTCTATGCTAGAGTCTTTATGCCAAGACAACACTTTTCCATCTACGAAAGCTATTTTGTTTCCTTTGTCTTCTAGGCAAGATATGGATACAAGATTCTTTTCTAAACCAGGTACATATAAGATATTGCTCAAATGAACATTGTTACATGTTTTCAACTTGACGGAGGCTTGTCCAATTCCTTCGACTGGGTAAGTGCTTTTGTCTCCAAGCTCTACCTTGTGCAATGTCTTCTTTTCATTTAGATTGGAGAGTCTAGCTTGATCTCCCATCATATGCCTAGAATCTCCACTGTCAATTATCCACATGTCATCTTCAATCGTTCCTGTGAGTGTTGATTAGTGTACAAGACTAGTCTTTTCATTCATGACTTCGGTTGATTGGTGACTGGTCACGCTTTGATCCAAAATTTCAACTTTGACGTTTCTACCTTCTGAGAGTGCCAAAGAGGTGCGTTGGACTAAGGTACACTTGAATACGTTATTCTTGAGCAAGATGTTCCATCATAAGGTGTTGGATCAGGGTTTTAGGGTTTCTACAGCTGCACCTGCTGATAACCCTAGCGATAGTGCTTTGGTAATTGCTCCTGCTAGAAAACCCTAGCGACAATTCTTCAACGTGCTTAGTATCCTTATGGCTATGCTTCCTTCCAGCGGTTAGACTGAATGAAGGAGGTGTGGGCCCATAACCTGTTAGAATGTGCTCGTTTAACCATAGACAATATCACTATTGTCACCCAACCATAGGCCGAAGCCACCCCGAGCACCTTGACCTTGACGGAGAGAAGAATCCTGGTAGCAAATTGATAGCCAAGCAAGGCTAATGCACCAAGCAAGAAGTAACCAAAGCTGATCAAAGAGTCCAACCCAGAAAGATAGAAACTATAGGCTTCAGAACTGGCGGCAACACCTTCTCCAAGATTTGCGCACAAGACTGCCCAACTGCAGTGTGCACAAGTGTCTCTCTGCGATTCTGAGAGTTGTGTGTAAAGTGAAGACTGGTGCCCTATATTTATACTAGTTCTGGCAGACTGCCTGGACTGACTTCTCATTATGGGTACTAATTAATTCATATTAATTATCTCTCTTAGCTGACATCTCTTCTAGGGTTACATTCACTTCTTTTCTTGCTTCTGGAATATTCTAATCTTGTCAAAGGTCACAATGGAGGTTGATACCTCCCAAAGCTACCATAATATCAACACTTTCTCCTAAAAGTGCCCTTTAAAAGAATGATACAATTTAAACATATGTAAGTACATACCTTTAACAACATCGGTAGGTAGTGGCACCATCTGACATCAACGACAAGCAATAAAAAACCTTTAAAAATTCAAAGGTGCTGCAATTTGTAATCTAAAGGTAGCTGGATATTTTCCAGGTTAAGGTGCATTGAGACAGTAAAAATCAGTCCCAACACTTCAAAAAAACTTTCACTGCAATTGGTGCTGCAACTGGCATGAAGGAACTGGCACTACAGCTGCAACTGATACTGCAACTGCAATTGGTACTGCAATTGGCACTGCAACTGCAACTGCAATTGGTACTGCAATTGGCACTGCAACTGCAACTGAAACTTAGGGTTTTATGAGGAAACCCTAATTTCTCAAACTTCAAATTTCAGAATTTTGATTCAGGGACTAGATGCGCCCTCTTAGAGCGAGTTCCTAGGTGTGGTTACTTTCTCCAACGTCCTCCTCAACCAAGGAAAACGTCACACTTAGGGTTTATGCATAAATCCTAATTCTGCAGCAGCTGCAACATTGAAAACTAAATCCGGGAGAGAGTGTGTTGAGGCTAACTACTTCTTTATTAAATGTGAACTGGTCTCTTTCAGGCCTGCTGTGATACCATGTTAAAGTTCTACATATACAACTAGCAATTACAGTTCTTCTTTATTATTATAACCATTTATCACATTAGCTGCATAAATAAGATCACTGAAAGAGAGGCAATCACAGAAACAATAGAGACACACATATTATCCTGGGAAACCCTCACGGGGGAGAAAACCCAGCAAAAACTTCTTCAATATAGATAGACCAAAGACTGAACAAAAGATCCTCCTCTACTCCTTCACTAGGAAGAGTAGCGCACCACTTGACCAAGAAATACCAAGAGATAGACCAAAAACCCTCCTTGACGTCACCCCCAATTGCAGTGCAACTTCTCCTCCAAGACTTGGGCACTGCAAAGCTAGGAGTCTATATGTCCAAATGAGGCACTGGCCTCTCTTATTAATAGTGGTCTGGCCAACCTATAATTAGGTCTGGGCCGACCTGTCACTTTACCCTCTTAATTTACAATTAACTGTTAAGGCACAATAGGGCTGACTTTTATTAAGGCACAATAGGGCCTAATTAAATATAATATAATAATATTATTCAACTCTCTCTCAAGTAGAATATTCTTTGAAGTTACAATATTTCAACAGGAGGAAGGTTAGAATTGTCGAATACCCATGCATGGACTTCGATAACGGATACGAATTGTTGATCTCTCATCCAAAACCTCCATGTGAAACATATATTTTTCATCAATGATACCAAAGCTCAATATCCTCAAGCCAGAGGCAGACCTAGATGGAAAAATTGTGTTGATCTAGGTCTAGAGGGGCAGGACCCGATCAATTAGAATCATTTTGTTGATCTACTTGTTTTAAACTATATAAGGATTAAGGAGGAGGAAGACGACTCCCTCATTTGGTCTAAAAATCTTTCCACCGATGATCTCACAACCAAGTTTGGCTATCAAACTCTAATGGAGGAATAAGATCCTATCGAAAAACAATGGTGGTGGGGCCCTATCTGGAAGCTAAAAACACCTCTTAAAGGTAAGAATACTCTTTGTCTCGCCATCAATAATAAGCTTCTGACATGGGATAACGACCTCAAATGGGGGTGGCGTGGTCCAAGTATTTGCACTTTGTGCATGGGCAATGAAGAAATGATAAATCATCTCTTTATTCTCTGTCCCTACTCTGTGCATGTTATGTAATTAACAAAGAAGGAATTCGACCAAATCTTCTCTTGATCGCAACCACATATTGATAGTTGCCTCAAGGGATGGTTTACATACAAAACAATGAAGCTCTTTGAAGGCTTGCCATGCATCCACGTAAACACCATCCGGTGGGCACATAATGCACACATTTTTAAAAATGAAGTTGTCCCCCCCGAAGTCACAACCGAGCTCATTATCAAATTATCAAACAAGTTCAAGCTTGATCCAAAATAAAAGAAGGTCAGAATCCCGATAATGCCTAACCTTATCAAGGAAACTCCGTGGGGGTTTTTTGATGGTGCCTCCCAAGGTCATCCCCCACGTTGTGGCATATGAGTGGCACTGTACTTCAATCAAAACCACTTCCTGTATCTAAGATATGCTCTAGCGAGAGGAACTAACACTAGAGCTAAGTTCATTGCTCTATGGACGCTATTGGAAATCACCATAAAAAAAAAGGCATCAGTAAACTCCAGATCATGGGAGACTCCAAACTTGTGATAGACTGGGTTAATAAGAAAGTGACGGTTTCAGATATTCGACTGCAATCTCTGCTACATGACATCCTTCACTCTCTTAATAATCTGGAATGGTTTTCATGTCACCATATTCTATGTGCACTCAATGAGAAAGCTGATGCCCTCTCTAAATAAGCCTTGGAGCTGCCTTCTAGTGCCTGTGAGATCTACGAATATATTGATGGTCAAGAACTTGTCTCCATGGAGTTCCAACTATAATTTCTAGCCGTGCTTATGATCCTTGGACAAATTTTTGCATGAATATTTTTTTTCCCGCACAAATAGTGGAATAGATTATAGTTGTTTAGATTTCTCTTGAATGTCAAGTCAACGGAGTTATTATAAAGGTCTTACAGTTTTTTGTAATGGTCCTTCAGTCTTTGATTTGGTGATAGGGATAATGAGTCGGACGTGCTCAGTGAAGTTCTTTTTGACCACAAACATGTATATTCTCATATATGAATATAATGATTTTATTTTATTTTTTTTCGTGGAAAAAATATAAGTACATCGTAACTCACTACATTATCATAATTTTATGGGAACAATTCTAGAGCCCAAGGATGAAGAATTGAGGTTTGCTTAGCACTAGCTCAATTTATGTAGGATTTATTTATCACTAAGGTTTTTAAGTTGTATATGTAGATGACTCTTAAACCAACCAAATCGTGTTAATAATATTGATCCTCCTTTTCATGCAACACTTGAGTGCAAGGTTGGTTTTTAAGTTGTATATGTAGATGACTCTTAAACCAACCAAATCATGTTAATAATATTGATTCTCCTTTTCATGCAACACTTGATTGCAAGGTTCATTGGAATGCTATTGAGAAATGGGGCAATTCCAGTGATTATGGTGATTTCTTTTCCTATAATTTACATTTTGTCCTTTTATTATAAATATGGACTAGCGATTATGTAGCTTATCTACCTTATATATTATGCAGTTAAACCTAGACGAACATGGAGTGTTTTTTTTTTTTTTTTTTT
>ML798798.1:11357-26027 GCA_009831015.1 Picea engelmannii
ACTTTCCTTTGTCTTATCCCATGTTCAATCCATATGGACTCACCACTTTCCTATTCCCTTATTTTTGAATATTGGTTGTCAAATAATGGTGCATCTATAATCTTAAGGACATGAATTTGGATTATATTACCACACACCAAATGCATTAATCTTAATATACATGACCCACTGAAAATATTTTTAGATCCATTTGAGGAGCAACTCAATCCCATTGGTACATTATTTTCCTATTAACAAGGTCACTAGTGAATAAACCATGAGTAGTGCATGTCGTTGATAAAAATATTCACCTATTCATAATTTTATTCAATGGAAATTAAATAGAGTAGAGTGAACAAAGTAGAGTAGAGAAGATATGAGTTGATTCAATAAAGAAGCCTTCAAATATCCATGTAATTGAGAAACAATGTTTTTCTAACTAATTGAAATTCAAATAACATGACATAGACACAAACACAATAATAACACACAAATGCACAACACAAATACAAAAACACAACACACACACAAGGAACAACCACATAGAAATATACACACATGAAGTGCTTCCAATACAAAAAGAATATAGTACAGGGACCCTGCAAATGCTAGAGGAGGAGGATGTAGAAAAACACATTTAAACTATTTCATTGTAAAATCATACACATATATAGAGATATATTCCACCCCTTATCAACCATTAGAGGAACAAATTAACATCACATCTATCTAAAAAAAGAACTAGAAGCACTTTGCTAGAAATTCTCTATCCTTCCACTTTAGCCATTGGAAAATTTTGAATGTTGGACAAGTTTGAATTTGAGCCACCACATAGTGATAGCTAAGATTCACCCTTATCCTCACAAGGTATCATTTTTAATTCTTGTAGAGCATTGGGATATAATTTATTTCTCTTCTCTTTGCTAAAATCTCCCACCTTCCACATTTCATAATTTCAAATTTTAGCCACCATATAGAGATAGCCCGCCAACAACCTTAGAAATTCATCATTTTTCATGTTAGTAGGACTGATAATATGTTCTTTGTCTTGGTGCTAATCAGGAACACCACTATAAAGGATGATTTCTTGGTCAACCTTCCCCTCCCACATTTGTGTTCTCAGTGCATGTGTGAATAATACCATGGATAATAATAGTTATATACCCCTCTCTTGTCTTGGAATAGGTTCTATGGCTATATAGTCTCCTTCTCCCATATCCCACATTGGTTGTGAGGGTTTTTCATCCATAACCTATAATCCCCAATATAGCATGATCCTTACTCCATTAAGGGTGACTAGAGAGGTGGTGCCCTCCTTACTAGAACCACACCATTTGTATGTATGTGGGTATAAATCCACATTGAGAAAAAGGATTTCTATTGTGGGGAGTATAACCTAAGAATAATTTCCCCCTATTAGTGAGTTGTTGAGAACCCAAAGAGTGGATGGATAAAAGTGGTATATTTTTTTTATGTTGGAGGAAAATGTACGACATAACATAAGAAACCAAATAAAATAAAGAAGAAGAATATCAAGGAGAAAGAAGAGGTTTCCATTGATTGTAGGCATAAATATGTTGGGATAAATCATTGCTCTCTTGTTATAAAAGAGAAAGTTAATATCAAAGATAAAGTGTTTATTTATAAATAAATGGACATGGGTGAAGAAAAGTGTCACCTAGTAACACACTTGAAGAAGAGTGCATGAGGATGGAGGGGAGAATGTAGTTGAATGCATGTCTGAATAATTTTCAAACACAAAATTCGTGGAAGGAAAGAACTATAAATAGTGTTGGATCGAAAAAATATTGATTTCCCTAATGTCTATGTAGTGGAATAAGGATTTTGATTGTACATAAAGGTTAAGGGAAATGGTTCCATTGATAAACATGACATTATCACTATTGTAGCATAAGATAAGGTTCACATGCAATGCTTTCACTAAGTATAATGTTCCCAACTACCCCTACATCGGTTGGGATAGTGGGGTACTCGGAAAGTTTCCCCAATTTCCATAATTTCTCCATACCATTAACTTTGATACCATATAATTACTTTTCCTTGTCATATGATCACAATTATACATGAAAAATGTAACACCCCAAGGCTGAGCCCCTGCTGAATTGAAATTATGTTTATAGGTTGGTGAGCCAAGTGTTTATAAGATGGAACAATTATGTGTTTATTAGGATAGAGATCCGAGATGCTAAGGCCATTGAGCCTAATTTTGCATATGTAAATACTCACATCATTAATAAAATTACATCATTGTGTGTAGAATGACCACGAAGAAAGAGTTATGGAGGACTAAGCTCCATTAGGTAGGGAAAGGGAAGGGGCTAAGTGTCTAGGAATAGGGGCTAAGATAGAGGGCTTACCTCTAAAGGAATAATATTATATTGTTATTTCCTAAAGGCTAAGGTTTGACATAACCTATGTTGTCCTAATTTCCTAGGGAAAGCGAACGAGTGTTAAGTGGAGCTCATGCAACTTTAGGAAGAAATGTGTCAACCTGGGCACATGCATTTTTTAGGTGGGAAAGTCAGCTCGTTGGGGGTTCCCTCACCATTCTCGCGATAATCGCCACTATGGACGGATTCCATAATCCCCACTTATGCATGCACTGAGACAGGGAGATCCTTGACACATCCAACCATTGCCTCCATCGTCAATGTCTGCAACTTCTGAAACTCCCACACCCGTGTTATGAAGCTAACCATTTTTCCTTTGAAGCACAACACAAATGTGTAGTGTCTGAGCCATATTGTGCCTTAGCCTTTGCTATTGATACCCACATTTTCCCTGGACTGGTGTAGCTTGCTATCATTACCAGAGCCCATACTCAATTTTTGTTGTGGTGGTTACCCACTAGACTTAGGAGTTGGATAGAAGAGGTAGGTTGTCAGGCCTGTGAGCAACTCTCTCCAGGCGAGAGAGTGTGTTGAGGAAGTGAGTTCTCCTGGAGGGAGTCTCGTAGTAGCTAAAGTATTCTGAGACTTCTAGTCCATCCTGTTGTTGAAGCCCTGGAAGGGAGGTGGACAATCGATGGACTTGTGATAGTGAAGGTGTACACTCCTGGGGTGGGACAGGCATGTGGGGAATGAGGGTCTATGGGTTTTGGGCGTAAGTGGTTCCTTGGAGAAAATCCTTCCTGTTGATCTGTGTGAATTTCATGTTGTCCTTGCCAAGCCTAGGAATCCCTTGCCCAATGGAGTTTAGTCCTAGCTCGGGGGTGACCCACTGTTGAGCGTGATGAGCAGCGTGGTCTAAGGCTGGGAGGTTTGTGGAAGGTTTGCACACAGTTGGTGGTCATCTATTAAAATATTAGTACCAAATATTTGTTCTTTGTATGATGTGTATATTGAAATCAAGTTATAATGTTATTAGAATTGTTTGTATATATTGCATGTATGTTTTGATGTTGTTTATGCATGAATAGGTGTTTGAAGAGAATGTTATAACTATTTAAATTGCATTAGATAGATATGTATATAAATATATATGGTATCAGAGAATCAAATTTATTCGGTGGCATGGCCTGGCCTATTGGTTTAAGGCTAAGGATGTCTCAAAATGGTATCAAAGAAGAAAATCAAAGATACAGTTGATTAGGTAGCATTACTCGACAGAAGTTGATGGTCGGGGATGTTAAAAATTGGTATCATAGCCAAGGTTTCAACACTGAGCCTGGATGTGCCATGTTAGTGGAAGTTGAAGCAAAAGTTTCAGAAAATAATTGTTGTCAAAATGGACAAAATTCAAGTTCAGAGCCATGGTTTCAGCACTAAGCCTGGAAGGGCCATGTTAGTGGATGTTGAAGCAAAAGTTTCGGAAAAGAATTGTTTTCGAAATGGACAAATTCATGTTCATAGCCATGGTTTCAACATTGAACTTGGATGGGCCAAGAACGAGGAATTCAGATAAAAAGTCCAGATAATTTTGATGTACAGAGTGCTAGAAGGGCGTTGATAAAACACTTGGACTATGTTTAGAAGTACAGGAGGTATAACCATTTAAGAAATGGTCACAGAGAAAGAAACCAAAAAAACCGTGGTGTTGGGCCATAGGATCTGTTTGAGAGAAGGAGGATCCTTCACAACCATCAGATATGGAGAAAAGCGCATGAAGGTTAACCTACATGTCATTCCGAATTTGCGACTTCGGTGAAGTTTATGGGTTATAAGAGAAAAAGGGGTCGAAGCTCGAAGTTCCGAAGTCTCGAATAGGATCTACACCGTAGATCTGGGGGGGAGTGCTTACCATTGGATTTGACCAAGAACAGATCATAACCGTAGGGATAAGACATGTGTCGGTAGGTTAGCTTGTTCGAGAATTCGACATTCGGGAGAAATTGAGTGTGCTGATGCACAAACTCTCGAAGTCCCAAAGTTTGGATTTCATCTAGACTGCTCATCAAAAGGAACATGTGTCAGCAGGTTACCTTGTTCAGGAATTCGATGTTTGGGAGAAATGAAGTATGCTAATGTGCAAACTCCCGAAGTTCTGAAGTCTAGAGTTAATCTAGACAGTTCATTAAAAGGAGACACGTGTCAGAAGATAAACTTGTTTGGGAGTTTGGCGTTCTGGAGAAATGGAGTGATGATGCGCAAACTCCCGAAGTATGGAGTTCATCCAGACCATTCATCAAAAGGAACACATGCTGATAGGTTAGCTTGTTTGGGAATTCAACGTTCGGGAGAAATGGAGTGTTTTGATGCAAAAACTCCCGATGTCCCTAAGTCCAGAGTTAATCCAGACCGTTCATCAAAAGGAGACACATGTTAGAAGATCTTCTTGTTCGAGAGTTCGAAATTCGAGAGAATTGGAGTGTGCAAGTGTAAAAATCCTCGAAGCCTGAAGTCCCGAAGAAAAAGATAAGAAGTGGCATGGCATGATGACGTCGCTAGTAGTTATGTGGACATTTCTTATGCATTCCACGTGCCACCACTTAGTTGTTGACAGTTGTACTATGTGGACCCTGGAAGGTAAGAAAGTTTGGGAGTTCAGCGTTCGGGAGAATTGGAGTGTGCAAGTGTAAAAATCGTCGAAGCCTGAATTCCTGAAGTGATGTGGCCTAATGAAGTCACTGGGGGTGACGTGGACACATGGGATGTGTGCCACATGTCAGTGGGTTAATAACCTTTTGAAGATAGAAATTCCAGTTAGAACGTGACACGTGTCATCCACCATATTGGGCCACGTGTCCGCTTCTAGTATTTTTCCACGTGGCACTCCTCTCAAGCATGGGTAGTGGCGCCTTGATGAATACATAAATTATTTAAACCCTTGGAAAAGAATTTAACCAGACTGGGCCCATGATAAATTGACCCCAGTATACACATGGCGCTCGATCGTGAGGTTCAGAGACTTGACATTATGGGAGAAATGGTTCATGATGGAATGGTAGGAAGAAATCCCCAAAGTTTCATAGCGCCAAAATAATGTGACGTAATGATGTCACCACGGGTGATGTGGAAGTATTCAAATATTAGTGGTTCGGGATTTTTAGGGTGTGCAGATGTGAAATCCTCCGAAGTCCAGGATCCCTGAAGCTCTGAAGTCCCGGAGCCCTGAAGCTTTGAATTCCCAAAGCCCTGAAGCCTGGAGTTCCATAGTAAATATCAGTCATTGGATGTTGGGAAGACGTGGACCATTAATCCAGCCCACTTCATGAGTTCGTGAATTCTGCACTCTGAGATATTTGTGGTGATGTTCTTTGGATACCGCTGAAGCCCGAAGTTCTGGAGCTCCTCTCCACCGTAGATCTGAGCAAGGAATGTGGATTGTATATCCAACATTCTTCACACATTCGATAGATCATTGTTATGTTATGTTTGTGACGTGTGAAAAAGGGAAACCTCTAAAGCTCTAGATCCCGAAGTTTCAAGACTCTGGATAAGAGCCCAAATCATTAGCACTAGGTCACAACCGTGGTCACATGTGAACCAAGAGCTGAAGAAAAAGGGGCTAGCACCTGAAAATGGTTGTAGAACAAAGCTAAGCTTAGAGATAGAAGCCTGAGAGGTTCTTGATCAACCAAGACCCACTGAAAATGGAGTCTGATATTCTTTTGTTGAATCATATTGTTTAAGTTAATCAAGAAAATTATTAAGTCAAGTAACTTGACAAATTTCGATTGACTACACATTTTGCAGAGTTAACAATTGTCAGAACCAAACTGAATTGTTCCATAGTGTAGAGAAATGGAGGAGGCACATGACACTTACAGTCAGGAGGATGAAGTTAGAGGAATGGATTTCCATTTGGGAATTGAAGGATCGAACTCCAATGGGCATGGAGAAGAAATAGATACAGACGTGGGTATGATGAAAATCATTAAAAATTTGCAAAAATATGTCCAAATTCACCAAGAAGATAATGAAAGGCTTAAGAGAGACAAGGAGCAATAGGAAGACTTCAAAATGAATTTTATGTAGAGCCTGGAAAGAATTAAAAATAAGATGGATAAGGAAGGTGGATCCAACAAATCAAGAAGCCACATGTCCCCTAATGAGGAAAGAAGAGGAAGAAGTGATAATAGACATCACCAACACTCTCGAAGGCATTACAAAAATAGGATGCACAACATTTCAAGTCCATCCCCTACCCGAAAACATAGGAAATATGGAGTGGAGGAACTGAAGGGAGAAATGAACAAGATCAAACCTCCTACTTTTGATGGAGAGCCCAAGAAATATGAAGATGTTGAGGCATGGTTGTTGGGCATGAGGAAATATTTCCAATTGCAGAATTAATCTTCTCATGCAAAAGGAATAATTTCCATCTATCAAATTAAAGGAAAGGCGTCCATATGGTGGGATCAACTTGTGCAAGTGCAACACATCAGAGAGAAGAATGTTACATGGAGGGAATTCAAGAGGCATTTTGAAAAGAAGTACTTATGTAAGAGGTATTATGAAAAGAAAATGAAAGACTTCTTTGAACTCAATCTAGGAAGTATGTCCATTGATGAGTATGAAAGAAGATTCTTGGAGTTGTTGAAGTATTTTCCCTTCATCAAAGACAAGATAGTTAAGATTCAAAGGTATCTTAGTGGGATGCCATCTTTCATCGGTGACAAGATCCAGTATGATGATCCTAATACTATGGAAGAAACCATAAGGAGAGAAAAATGATTATTTGATCAGCAGAAAGGGAAACCTATTTTCTAGAAGGCTTGGGGAGACAAGAGAAAGTTTAAAAGGGAGCAGAGGAAGAAGGGGAACAAGCCACCATTTTTCAGAAATAGTCCTCAATGACAACCATTTTTTAGAGAGCTGAGGATGGCTGAAGTAGGTGGGAAAAGGCCAAGGCAGACACCTATGGAATGTTGGGGTTGTAAATGAGATCATAGGTATAGAGATTGTCCTCACATAAGTGACAAAATGAGAGTTGTTCACAATGTTCAACAAGTTTAAATGATAAAGGACATTGACATAAGAGTACCAAGGATCTATGCAACCCTGGACAACAAGCAAGCTGAGTTTCATTCACACGTGATTGAAGTTAAAGGTATGATCAATAACCATGACTTTATGATTTTAATTGATTCACGGGCTAGTCATAGCTATATAGATCCCAATGTAGTGGAAATATTTCAATTTAAAAGAATCAAGCATGGGAAATCTTCATTGGTGTAGCTGGCTACAGGAACCAAGAGAAAGGTTGTTGAGTTGATTAAATCATGTCCAGTGGGCATGAATGGACTGAGTACCAAGGTAGATTTGAACATCTTGCCTTTGGGATCATATGAATGCATAATTGGTATGGATTGGTTAGACCAACACCATGCCATCTTAGACTATCGTAACAAGGCATTCACTTAACTAGATGAGGCAGGAAATCAGAGAACAATCCAAGGAATTTCTAGAGAAGTTATTGTCTGAGAAATCTCAATAATGCAGTTGAAGAAGTGTTACAGGAAGGGATGCCAAATATTTGTAGCTCATATGGAATAAGAACCCAAGGATAAGGTGCCAAAATTGGAGGATCATTCAGTCCTGAAAGAGTTTGGCGATGTGTTCAAGGAGGTACCAGGGCTACCCCCAAAGAGTGATATTGATTTCTCTATAAATTTGATTCCTGGAGTAGCTCCAGTGTCAAAGACTCCTTACAGAATGAGTACACCAAAGTTGAAGGAGATACAAATGAAACTGAAAGAAATTTTGAAGAAGGGTTATATACGACCAAGTGTGCCACCTTGGGGTGCCCCGGTGTTATTTGTGAAGAAGAAAGATGGGACCTTGAGATTGTGCATTGACTTCAGGTAGTTAAATAAAGTAACTATAAAGAACAAGTATCCCTTACCAAGGATTGATGATATCTTCGATCGGTTGAAGGATGCAAGGATATTTTTGAAGATAGATAATAGGTCAGGATACCATTAGGTAAGGATTAAATATGAATATATCAGTAAGACCTCCTTCAGGACAAGGTATGGTCATTATGAGTTCACAGTGATGTCATTTGGGTTATCAAATGCAGTAGTTCTTTTCATGTGCTTAATGAATGGTGTTTTCCAAGAATATTTAGACAAGTTTGTCATTGTCTTTTTGGATGAAATCCTTGTATATTCCAAGACAAAAGAATAGCATGAGAAACACTTAAGGATGGTGTTACCGGTGCTAAGAGAGCACCAACTGTTCTCCAAATTGAGCAAGTGCTCATTTAACCAAAATCGAATCCACTATTTGGGGCATATAATATCTGGGGAGGGAATAACAATAGACCCAGAAAAGATTGAATCCATTAAAGGGTGGACAACACTTAAGAATGTGACATAAGTCAGATCCTTCATGGGTTTAGCTGGATACTACGGGAGATTCATTGGAGGATTTTTTAGAATCGCTCACCCAATCACTTCCCTGCAGAAAAAAGGGATAAAATTTCAATGGAAGGATTAATGTCAAGAAAGATTCTAGCAATTGAAGTAGTTGTTAACCAGTGCTCCAATTCTGAAGATTGTGGATCTGAATGAAGATTTTGTGGTTTTCACTGATGCATACAAAGAAGGACTAGGTGGAGTCCTCAGTCAGAATGGGTCCGTGATAGGATTTGAATTCAGGAAATTGAAAGAGAATGAAAGGCTCTATGCCAGTCATGATTTGGAGTTGGCAGCCATTGTACAAGATTTAAAGAAATGGATACACTACCTCATGGGAAAGAGGTTTGAGCTTAGGACAAACCATAATGGTCTAAAGTATTTGTTTGATCAGCCTACATTGAATGTCATTCAAAGCATATGGTTGGAATTCCTCTGTGAATATGACTTTGATATCAAGCACATCAAAGGAAAGGAGAAAAAAGTGGATGATGCACTGAACATGAGAGTGCATGAACTACATGCTACAACCATTAGCATGCATCAAACTGATGTTAACAGCGGAATTTTGGAAGCTGCAAAAACAGATTTGTAGTACATGGAGATGGTAACAAAGTTACAACAAGCTAATATGCTGCAGAAAGTTGAAGATTATAGATTGGAAGATGATGGAATTCTCCGGTACAGGAACATAATTTATGTACCCAGTTATCATGAATTGAGGAGTATGATATTGAAATAAATGCATAATGTACCTTATGTTGGGCACCTTGGATACCAGAAAATAGTGGCAACAGTCAAGAGCCATTATCATTGGCCAGGTATGAAGAAATAAATTGCGGAGTACATTTCCAGATATATGGAGTGTGAAAGGATCAAAGCTAAGCATAGACACCCAGTTGGGTTGCTACAACCATTAACCATCCCTGAGTGGAAGTGGGAAGTGGTGACAATGGATTTCATCACAGGATTACCCAGAACAAACAAACAACATGATTCCATCATGGAGGTGGTAGATAAGCTCATGAAGGTCGCCCATTTTATCCCATTGAAGACTACTCACAAGGAAACTAACATTGTTGATATTTATGTGAGGGAAGTAGCATGATTGCACAGTATTCCCAAGACAATTGTGTCTGATAGAGACCAAAAATTTACCTCAAAGTTTTGGAGAGGATTATTCAAGGGGTTTGAATGAACCTGAACTTCATCATAGCCCATCATCCTGAGTCAGATGGACAAACAGAAAGAGTAAACCAAGTGATAGAAGATATGATAAGGATGTATGTGATGGAAAAACCATCTAAATGGGAATATTATCTACACTTGGTAGAATTTTCCTACAACAATGGGTATCAAGATTCACTGAAGATGAGCTCGTTTGAAGCACTTTATGGAAGAAAGTGCAACACCCCAACAAGTTGGGACAACCCAACTGATAGGGAAATGGAAGAGCAATTGTTAAAGATAAAGCATAATTTGAAGGCTTCCCAAGACAGGAAGAAAAGATATGAAGACAAAGGAAGAACCCACATGGAGTTTAAAGTGGGTGATCATGTTTTCCTGAAGGTGAAAGCCAACAAAATTTCCCTAAAGCTGGGAAGTTGTTCCAAGTTGGCAGCCAAATATTGTGGACTGCTTGAAATCCTAGAAAGGATTGGACCAGTATATTACATGATTGAATTTCCTGCATCCATGACTATTCATAATGTATTTCATGTGTCATTTCTCAAGAATTATATACCTGATGCTAATCACGTGATTGATTGGAATGTGATTCAGGTGGAGCAAGAAGGTGCTTTGAAAGTGCAGCCTGTGTGCATACTAGACTGAAAGAGAAAGCAACTCTAGAATCGAGTCATAAATCTTGTAAAGGTTTAGTGGACCTGGTACGGTCCTGAGGACACAACATGGGAGGATGAAGATGCTATTCAAGTAGAGTAACCACATCATTTTGAATATTTTGGAAATCTTATTGTTGTTTTGTAAATAAGTTGCACTAAGGACAACGCAAAAATAAGGGGAGGGGAGTGTAACACCCCAAGGTCGAGCCCCTACTGAATTGTAATTATGTTTATAGGTTGTTTAGCCAAGTGTTTATAAGCTGGAAGACTTATGTGTTTATTAGGCCAGAGAGCCCAGATGCTAAGGACAATGAGCCTTATTTTGTATATGTAAATACTCGCATCATTAATAAAATTACATTTCTGCATGTAGACTGACCACGAAGAAAGAGTTATGGTGGACTAGGCTCCACTAGGTAGGGAAAGGGAAGGGGCTAAGTGCCTAGGAATAGGGGCTAAGCTAGAGGGATTACCTCTAAAGGAATAATATCACATTATTATTTCTTAGAGGCTAAGGTTTGACATAACCTATGTTGTCTTAAGTTCCCGAGGAAAGGGAACGAGTGTTAAGTGGAGCTCATGTAGCCTTAGGAAGACATGTGTAAACCTGGGAGCATGTAGTTTTTAGGTGAGAAAGTCATCTCGTTGGGGGTTCTGATCCAGGTGGATATTGGTGGCCACCCACCTATTCCACTTGGACCCCCACCATTACTTCTTTCAATTTTTTAGTTTCCGCACAGTTTACTATTTTTAGGAGTTTTTCATGTCCTAAACTTCCAGAGCCATTTTGAGGCCCTAAACGACGTTTTTTGAGAAAACGAGGAGCAACATGGAATGAAGTTTGATGTTTCTCACCCAAAATTTGTATTCCTCAAATAGATGTTTCTAACGAGGTGTGGAATGTGTCAAACAAAGATCGTATGCCAAAGTTACGTCCTCGGAAAGTTGATGTACCAATTGACCGAAATGGGGTCCATAGTCTTGTTGTTTCATCTCCTAGGGTTAAGTCTTTGGATGGTTAGGGTTTTCCATTGTTTCTCAATAATAATAGGCCTTCGAGCCTCATTGTAACATAGTTCAAAGGCTAGTGGTTTCCACATCTCTTCTCATAGATAAGCTACCAACGCCTTAGCTAGTTTATTTCCATTATGTCTGTAAGCATATTTCAGTCATTTGTTATTAATGAAATGAAGTCTTATTTCCACTTCATCTCTGCGTTTATGTATATTTATGTATTTCATTGTGTTCCTACATAAATCCATATCAGTGGTATCATAGAGGTCTTCTCGTTCTCGATCCTTCTTTGCATGTCCCCAGCGAGGTCGGGGTATAAGGAGTTGGGGCTCGATCTAGTTTAACCTTTGCAAGATCAACATCGCAAACCCCGACGATCGCCTATGGGGGAATAAAATAAATATGAGGGAGCAGGAGATCCTATCAAATGTTGCTCAAGGAGGCCCTTAAGAAACAAAGGAACGTGATGATGGACAACTTTTCCCAGATCCTTCAACGGATTCCCACTGGCGGTGCATCGACATCCAACAGCCACTCTGGAGGCGCCACTCCTTTTAAGGTACAAGTAAACTTTGACATTCCAATATTTGAGGGCCAAATAGATGCAGATGTCGTAGATAGATGGTTGAATCTGTTAGAAGGATATTTCTCTGTTCATGACTTTTTCGACCAAGAAAGGATTATTTTTGCACTCAAAGTCGCCCCCCATGTCAAGGACTGGTGGGAAACCTATTGGGATAAATAGGGTGAGGGGGAACCCTCTCTGTTCTCAGCTGCACCCACTTGGAATTATTTCCAAGATGCCATCAAGGAAGAATATTATCTTGTGGGGAGCTATGAGGACAAATACATACAATGGACTACGCTGCGGCAACAAAGGGACCAAGATGTGCATGAGTTGATGAATCTGTTTCATACCCTACGCACAATGTTGGGTATCAAAGATTCAGAGAAATGTTTGGTGTTAAAGTATTGCAGTTGTCTGCATATATACATTCAGGAGGAAATGGAGTTCCTTGACATCTCCTCGCTTGGTATGGCATACCGGTATGCTGCCAAGATTGAGCAGAAGTTCAAACAAAAGAAGCGAGACTTTGGGTTTGCGAATCAAAAGCAAGGGAAAGGTATCCCCAAACCATAGAACAAAGGACCAAGCCAAGGCGAGGTGGCCCAGGACAACCCGCCAAAGCCACAAGCAAAGAACAACACCATGAAGCCAAAAAAGGACACAGGGAAGTGGTGTGAGTTCCAGAAGAGCTCCACTCACAACACAAGTGAGTGTCAGGCCAAGAAGTCACTAGTAGCTAAGTTGAAGGCTTTTGAATCAGATGTGTGCTCTGACTCTGAATCAGAACCCGACAAGGGGAATGACACAGGGAAGAATATTATCGATGCGGAGCCCAACACCATCGTTGCAACCATGAAGATCCAGAGGAGGTGGAGCATCTCTTCCTTTCCAAGATGTGGGTAAAGGGTTCCTCATTGCAGTTTATCGTCGACAATAGGAGCCAGAAGAACCTTGTATCAGTAGAGGTCATGAAGCAACTAGGCTTGCCGACCACAGAACACCCACAACCATACACCATAGGGTGGTCGCACCAAGGATAGGACCTCCACGTTAGCCAACAATCCCTCCTTCCCTACAACATCAAGCCCTTCACGGATGAGGTATTATGTGACATTTCTCCTCTTGATGTTTATGATGTATTATTAGGCCAACCGTACTTGTGGAATCAACATGCGGTGTATGAGTCCAGGCCTCGTGTTGTTATTATCACTTTGGGAAATAATTTGTACAGGATACTGGAGATAGCACCGCCTACCACCATATCTTTGGTTACTACAAAACAATGCAGTAAGCTCATTTCCAAAACCAGGAAATGAGCTCTGATACCATGTAGAAATTCTGAGGTCCTATGAGGCTGCCATCTAAGGTATTTCCTTGACCTTAGTATGGCTCTAAGTTTCAACTGTTTGGCTGTCTTCTTTTGCTATTTTAGGACAGCAAACAGTGATCCCACTTCTGCTCAATGTTTTATAGGTTAAGTGCTCTTTTAAGGTGCCCTTGCAAGTGTTTTCTTATCTCAATGTTATCACATGCAATATAACTTAAAACACATGACACTACCTCTAGATCTTGAACATTAAAATGCTGATCTACACTTCTAAACATACATAAAATTGACACAGGTATTTTTGGTCAACATGACCTTGGATAAAACCCCCCCGAGGAAAACCAGTTTGGGATATATGTCTATATAATTGTGATTAAAGAAAGAGATACAACAAGTAATGAAATACAATGGAACCTGTATACATAGCAAGCTCCTCACGAGCCTTGCAACAAGAACCAGAAAGAGAAGTACCCAAACTGTGGTGCGCCCTCTTCCTTTGTTGCCCTCTGTACTGAACTGAGGCGCCCAAGCTCATATGTTGCCCAATGAAGAAATCCCTCCACAGGAATGTCCTCTCCTGTGCTGCCTCTCCATAGAAACTGTCAGAGCTTGAATCCTCCAAGAATATCTGCTACCAGGTAGCTGCCAGTCCTCTCAACTCATGCGCCCTCCTCCAAGAAGAAATGATCACAGTAAATAAACTGAACTTGAAACTGAAAGTCTCTCTCAAAAAAAACTAGCACCCAAGCTCTCCTCTCCCTATGCATCATATCTCATCCTGATCTGACAAGTCCTCCTCTCCCAGTGAGCAACTGAAGGATAATAAATGCGCCCCTCCTCCAAGCAAAGTGCTCCCTCTGAAGATGAAGGCTAAACCTCCATGGATAACCTCTCCATGCAAGCTCCAATCTACCAAGAGATCCTCCTCAAGCTCTCAAGGGTTTTACTCAAACCCTCATGAAGTGCGCCCCTCTCCTCCTCAAGATGTGCACCCTCCTTCTCTTCTCCAAAAGTCTCAAGTGAAGAATGAGTCTCCAAAATGCCTTTACCCTCTCTTTATCCTCCTCATGCCAACCCTAAAAGATCAATGGCCTAGATTAGATCTAGCCAAGTCTAA
>ML798798.1:38281-70812 GCA_009831015.1 Picea engelmannii
AAGTCAAAGTGAAATTAGAATCATAAAGTAAAGTACAAGGGTAATAGTCTTCCCCCTTTGTGCTTAGAGACTCATAAGCACATGGGGACCACTTTCCAAGGTACCCAAATCTCAACAATTATTAGGCCAACCGTACTTGTGGAATCAACATGTGGTGTATGAGTCCAGGCCTCGTGTTGTTATTATCACTTTGGGCAATAATTTGTACAGGATACTGGAGATAGCACTGGCTACCACCATATCTTTGGTTAATACAAAACAATGCAGTAAGCTCATTTCCAAAACCAGGAAATTTGTTTTCCTGATGATCCGCACTCAGGGAAAGAGGAAGACTGTGTCCATGACCTCCAGACAGGGCCCCGTTTCACGACAACAACAGATGGATATGGTCATGGAGGAGTACGAGGACATCTTCACCTCCCTCGCAGGGGTGCCTATACACTGCCAAGTCAAGCACCCCATCAATCTGACCATAGGTGCATCGCTACCCAATGGACCCATCTATCGGTGCTCTATTATGGAGAATGAAAAAATCAAGAGGCATATTTAGGAGCTATTGCAGAAAGTTCACATCCGGCTGAGTTCATCACCCCGTGGGAGCCTGATCATGTTGGTGCAGAAGAAGGATGGAACTTGGAGACTCTGCATTGGCTATCAAGCACTAAACAAGATCACTGTCTGGAATAGGTACCCGATCCCATAGATTGATGACCTTCTGGACTAACTCAAGGGGGAGAAATATTTCAGTAAGATTGACTTGAATTTTGGGTATCATTAGGTACCAATAGAACCCTCTAATGTGTGGAAGACTACCTTCAAATCCAAGGAGGGCATTTTCGAATGGTTGGCCATGCCTTTCGGGTTGACGAATGCCCCTGCAAACTTCATGAGGCTAATGGATGACATCCTGTGGCCATTCACCAACTCATTTGTAGTGGTGTACTTGGATGACATTTTGATCTTCATCCAAAATTGGGAAGAGTACCTCCACCACATCCGACAGGTCCTCCAAACACTGTAGAAACACAAGTTGTGTGCCAATTTGGAGAAACACACTTTTGGCATGAACCAGGTTTAGTATCTGGGATACATTATTGATGAGAAGGGGGTGGATGTGGATCCAGCAAAGATCCAATTCAATCAGGATTGGCTAGCCCCAACCACCCTAATAGAGCTCTGCATCTTTTTAGGTCTTGCCAATTTCTACCATAGGTTTGTGTTGGGATTCTCTCATATCACTTAGCCCTTGAGTCAAGTCACCAAGCGAGGAGCAAAAGAAAAATTATTTTGGTCTGAATCTCAACAGAAGTCGTTCGGGTAGCTGAAGCATCACCTCTGCTTTGCACCAGTGCTCACATTACCAAACTTGCAACAACCATTTGAGATCGAGACACATGCCTCTGACTATGATATTGGGGCAGTCCTTACTCAACATGGGAATCCAATGGAATATCACAGTGAGACACTTTAAGACACAGTCCAGAAGTATCCCACTTATGAAAAAGAGATGTATTCCATTGTGTAGGCTTGCGGGAAATGGAAGCATTACATTTGGGGAAAGGAAACAGTCATCCACACATACCACCGATCCTTGCAGTTCATACATACACAAGGGAAGTTGTAGAATGATCACCATCAGAAGTGGTCCACATACCTGCAACAATTTCATTTGAACATTAATTACAAGAAAGGTAGCACCAATAATGTTGCAGATTGCCTCAGTCAACCACCCATCGTGGCGCTAATCACTATGCTCAACTCTTGTGGGTACGAGACTTTCGATTAGCCACTTCTCTACACAAATGATCCAGAATTCAGACACACATACAATATGCTCTTGGAGGGAAAGAAAGTTCCCAATTTTCACCTCCAGGATGCCCTGCTTTGTCACCTGGGACACCTTTGTGTTCCTTCAAGCGAGCATGCCAAGATGATTTGGGAGGTGCACTACAGTCGGGTCACTGGGCATTTCGGGGTCGAGAAAACTGTGGCATTACTGCAAAAGTATTTCTATTGACTGAACCTTCGACAGGATGTCGGGAAGTACATCAAGTCCTGCACTGCTTTCGCCATTGCCAAACCGACCATCAAGAAGCAAGGCCTCCATACTCTGCTTCCTACCCCCAGTCGACCTTGGGAATCCATCTCTATGGATTACATGTCGGGCCTTCCTTCTACTAAGCATGGAAATGACTGTGTTTTTGTGGTCGTCGACCGATTCTCGAAGATTTCCATTATGATGGCATGTAAGAAGAATATCACAGTAGAAGCCACTGCTAAACTCTTCTTTGAACAAGTGTGGGTACACTTTGGGATCCCACAGTCTATCATCTCATATTGGGACAACAGGTTCCTTATTACATTTTGGTCCACCCTTTGGTCGATGCTGGACACCAAGCTCACCAAGTCCACAACTTTCCATCTGCAAATTGATGGCCAGACAGAGGTTGTCAACCAGATGATCATACAAACTCTGTGCATGTACAATTCAAATCATACACGCACATGGGATGAGAGCCTCCCCTATGTATAACACAACTACAACCGGGCTCTCCATAGCTCAATCAGCCACAACCCCTTTCAAGTGGGCTTGGGATTCCAGCCACTATGTCCCATTGACGTAGCCATGCCATTTGTGGCTACTCAAGAAGATTCAACTCATGTCTAGTCTGAGGATGACAAGGAAAACAACTTCATTGAGCGCATTCAACACACTTGCCAACAGGTTCATGACATCTTGGATAGAGCCAATGCTAAGTACAAGTAGTGACATGATCAACATCAGGTGCCACACAACTTCCAGGTGGGTGACAAAGTGTGGCTACATTTGCAAAAGGAGCACCTCGTTGGACACCACCGCAAGCTTTGCCTGCTCTAATATGGGTCATACACCCTCACCAAGGCTGTAGGGGACAATGCCTTTGAGATCAACATTCCACCATTCCTTGGTCTGCACCCATTGTTCAATGTGGACCGCCTTCGGCCCTACTTTCCACCTCTACTAGACACATCTGACATGGCAGAACAACTCACACCAACAGAGTTAAATCTATACTGCATGGAACAAGCCAAAACTGATCAACTCATGGATACATAGATCAATCACACCCGACAACAAAGGATTCCACTATATCGAGTTGTCAAAGCAGGCCAACTCATTCACCAAGGCAAGTGGCTCAACAGGGACCAAGTTCAGCAGAAGTTTCTCATCTCATGGAGGAACTCAATGCAATGGGGACCATTGCTTCCTAAGGGGGGAGGAATGATCTAGGTGGATATTGGTGGCCACCCACCTATTCCACTTGGACCCCCACCATTGCTTCTTTCAGTTTTTCAGTTTCCGCACAGTTTAGTATTTTTAGCAGTTTTTTGTGTCCTGACCTTCCGAAGCTGTTTTGAGGCCCTAAACGACGTTTTTTGAGAAAACGGGGAGCAACATGGAATGAATTTTGATGTTGCTCACCCAAAAGTTGTATTCCTCAAATATGTATTTCTAACAAGGTATGGAACATGTCAAATGGAGATCGTATGCCAAAGTTACATCCTCGGGAAGTTGATCTACCAATTTACCCAAACGGGGCCCATAGTCTTGGTGTTTCATCTCCTAGGGTTAGGTCTTTGAATGTTTAAGGTTTTCCATTGTTTCTCAATAATAATAGGCCTTCAAGCCTCATTTTAACACATTTCAGAGGCCAGTAGCCACCACATCTCTTCTCAGAGATAAGCTACTAGCGCCCTAGCTAGTTTATTTCCATTATGTCTATAAGCATATTTCAGTAATTTGTTATTAATGAAATGAAGTCTTATTTCCGCTGCATCTCTGCGTTTATGTGTATTTATGTATTTCATTGTGTTCCTACATAAATCCGGATCAGTTTCCCTCACCATTATCATGATTGTCACCACTCTGGAAGGTTGCCATACTCCCCACTGATGCATGCACTGAGACAAGGAGAGCCTTGACATAGACAGGCATTGCCTCCATCGTCGGTCTCTGCAACTTATGAAACTCGCACACTCGTGTTATGAAGCTAAAGTTTTTTCCTGTGAACCACAATACGATTGCGTAGTGTCCGAGCCATATCACACCTTAGCCTTTGTTATTGCTACCCATGTTTTCTCTAGACTGGTTTGGCTTGTTTTCATTACCAGAGACCATACCCAAATTTTGATGCGGTGGTTACCCCCTGGACTTAGGAGCTGGATAGAAGAGGCAAGTTGTCAGGCTTGTGAGAAACTCTCTCCAAGTGAGAGAGTGTGCTGAGGAAGTGAGTTCTCCCAGAGGGAGTCCCGTAGCATCTAAAATACTCTGATAGTTCTGGTCCGACATGTTGTTGAAGCCCTAGAAGGGAGGTGGACAACCGATGGACTTGTGATAATGAAGGTGTACACTCCTGAGATCCTACAGACGTGTGGGGAATTAGGGTTTGTGTGATGTGGGCGTAAGTGGATCCTAGGAGAAAATCCTTCCTGTTAATATGTGTGACTTTCCTATTGTCCTTTCCAAGCCTAGGACTCACTTGCCCAGTGGAGTTTAGTCCCATCTTGGGGGTGACCCACTGCTGAGCATGATGAGAAGCGTGGTCTAAGGATGGGAGGTTCTTGGAAGGTATGCATGCAGTTGGTGGTCATCTATTAAAATATAAGTACCAAATATGTGTTCTCTGTATGAAGTGTATATTGAAATCAAGTTATAATGTTATTAGAATTGTCTGTATATATTTCATGTATGTTTTAATGTTGTTTCTGCATGAATAGGTGTATGAAAAGAATGCTATAACTGTTTAAATTGAATTAGATATATATGTATATAAATATATATGGTATTAGAGAATGAAAGTTATTCGGTGTCATGGCTTGGCCTGTTGGTTTAAGGTCGGGGATGTCTCAAAATGGTATTAGAACATAAAATATAAGATATAGTTGATTAGGTAGCATTACCCAATAGAAGTTGAGGGTTGTGGATGTTACAAATGATATGCAGGATCATAAAACATTTATGATAACGTTCAGATTATAAATGGGAATTTATTGATTTAATCATTACAACATATAAATTCACATAATTAACATCATAGACACATTAAAATAATATATGATATAACACTTATCTTTAATAATGACCTACACCAAGTGGATGTTGATATGGGATGTTCCTCCCAGCTATAGTAAGTTTTGCACCAGGTATTTCTACAACCGGCCATTCCCATGTTGGGGCTATGATTTCACAAGGATGAGAAAGACTCTCAAAAACCAATTCCCACTAATTTCTTAGCCTATTCATTCATGCAACCATCCCAATCACTAGCTCTCCTTTCCCCTTCAACATGCAAAACCCAAAGAATTCGACCCCCTTCTCTGCAATGCAATTCCTCAAGATGTCACACCTATTTCTTAGGCTCTGTTACCATAGGATTTGTACTTCATGTCTAGATCCCTCCATGAGATCCAAATCTTCTGCAACAATTGGAATCTTCTACCACTTTCACCTTAGTAGTTTCTTTCCTCTTTTTAGTGATTGAAGAAGGTTCACTAGAAGGGAGGCTTCCCTAGTGACCTTAAGGGATCAAATAGTAAGATTCTCTAAGCATAACTTCCCCTATATTAGTCACCTAAGTATTGGGTCTAGGTCTAGGAGAGGTAAGAAAGGTAATGAATTAATTGTTTCACCTGTACGAGACAATAAACAATTTGAAGCATAATATAGACAATACCAAGTTATATAGATCATAAATGACCTCTTAGACACTATATAAGCAATAAATTCAATGGATTTTGCAAAATTATAGTAGTAAGGAAATGCATAATAACAAACACTCTTTTTCAAAAAAACAAGAAAAGGTACCCAAAAATATAGCAATTGAGCATAGAAGTTAAGTCTTTAACATGTGCAACAACATCCAATTTCCAGATCTAATTTCTAAGTATCTTAAGCCACTTTTCCATGTAATTACATAGAAAATGAAAGCAAATCCTAGTGGTTGTAGAAATTTTTTATAAAAGAAAAAATAAATATCATTAGTTTGCTAAAGTTAGGGTTAGAAAAGTTAGTAAGATCTCTTTGAGAGAGAGAATGCTAATTCTAAGTGCAATTTTCACCACAAGAATGAATTTATACTGGTATTGTTGTCTTTTAGGACTTATGGAGTCAAGCATGCAACACCTTGAAGATTGAAATAGATGATAAAAAGAATTAGGTTTAAACCATAAGGTGCAAAGCCTCGTGGGACTTAGGACTAAACCTTCAAGAAAATGATTTGTAGGGTGCAAAGCCTCTTAGGCCCTAGGTGCCAGTTTCTCTCCTCTAGATGACCTAGGTCAAGGATTAAGGACTAGGATCCAAACCCTTATAAGATGCAAATCCTCTTGCGAGTTGATGTTTCTCTAATTAGAAACATCGGATAGACATTCTCCTAGATCGATCGTGTTGATTTGACCAAGGGAAATGACTCATTTACTCATGGAGTTTTGCTAGTGGTGAATGGCCCAGGTGTAGTATTTCTCTTGACGAGGAGTGGATATAAACGAGGTTCTCTCACATTTCCTACTCCAGGATGGAGTGATCTATGTTATTTAGACGTGCATGTGAGGAAATAATCATCAACATAAATATAATATATAAATAATTATTTATAATATAATGTATACAAATATAAACAATCAATAATTAATAATTAATAATAAATTAATTAATGAAAAGACAATAATGGAAAATGCATTTCCATTAAATGAAAAGGAACTCCAACCAAGTATATATATCAGTGCCCTCAATTGTAATATATCATCTCATACAATATTTACTTACAACAACCTCTCGTCAAGTCCGCTAAGTCTTGTTGAGATTTTCAGTGTGTAATTATTCTATGATAACAGTAGCATTTAAATCATAAGGAAATAATTATCAGATATGAAAATAAAAAAAAATCAACATGATATCAGAGTTAGTTAAAATCTTTCAGTGCCATATCTAGTATAAGTCTTTTTTGAGGCTAGTTAAAATATTTCAGTGCTAGATATGATAGACCTTCTTCAGATATTTTATTTTTTGCAATTGTACGGTCGTGGTTGTGAGAGACTTGTGCACACCGAGTGACCACATTCCATTAGGTCATGATTTTTCTAATTACAGGGCATGACCTCCTTATGTATTTCACTAAGTTTAGTGGAAAATGGTTCTTCCAGAAACATGATAGGTTCCCGTAATTGTCTCTCTGATTTGGTTGAGATCAGGGAGTCAACATTATGAGTAGAACTTGGTGATAACACCAAGGCTGAAGAAGAACCTTTTTTCTACCTTAGTATTGGAGGATAAAGTCTATAGAGTTTCATTCATGAATGGATAGGTTCTTGTATGGCCTAAGGGCTCGTGTATAGAATCTGAAAAAACAATTATTGTTTGAGAGGGAGGTCTATATAGATTATTGGGATGACCAACCCAGGTATTGGTAAATGAAAACATTAATTTGTGTGAGTTATGGAATCAAATATTTTAACACTTACATTACAGGGCTTTACCAACATTGAAGAGGATGGTCACGGGACTTCTCTATCTTCAAGTAGAGCATGATGACATTTGCAGGGGATGTGCACTTGGCTAGAATACCAAGGGATATTTTCCAAGAAATGACAATAGGTCCAAGGGAATTTTGGATCTAGTACACTCATATGTATGTGCACCTATGAAAATTGCATATTTGGGTGGATTCCTGTAGTATGTGATATTCATTGATGATTTCTCCTAGAATACATGGATCTTCTTCATGAAGACCAAGGATGAGGTATTCATTATATTCCAAGAGTTTAGGGATTAGGTAGAGAACCTGATAGGGAATAATATCAAGGTGTTGAGGTCAGATAATGAAGGAGAGTAGACTTCCAGTGACTTCAGTGATTTCTGCGAGGCATGGATCAAACGAGAGTTGATTGTTCCTTAAAACCCACAACAAAATGGGGTTGCAAAGAGGAAAAATAGGTCCATTGTAGAGGCTACCAAATCCATGATTCATGATCAGGATTTACCCATGTTTTTATGGGGAGAGGCATCAAGTACAACAATGTACGTCCAAAAAAGGATTCCTCACTAGATCTTGGGGGACAAGACTCCTGAGAAGCTTTCACAAGTGTGAAACCAGAGGTCAGTCATTTAAGGATATTTGTTTTTCCAATGTACATTCATGTGCCTAAGGAGAAAACGATGAAGTTGGATCCTTCTGGGAAGAAGGAGGCGTTTTTTGGATACAACGAGACATCAAAGGCTTACATAATCTACATTACAGGACAACGCCACATAGAGGTTAGTCATGATCTCACCTTTGACAAAGGTAGAACCATCATGAGGTCCAGAGAGTCTCACACAAAGATTGATAAAGAGGAGAAGGAGGCTTCGAAGGATGTGGGTTTAGGTCCCTCCATTCCATTTGATCATCCTTCAGATGTCAGGAGAAGTCAACGGAGCCAGTTGAACTAGTGGAACCTCCTAGAGTCGTTGTTCCAGAGAAGAGGAAGAGGCTAGTTTCAATTTGTGATACATTGCAGGATGCAAAGCAACATGTAGCTCCCTGTGGTACTTTCAGGAAAAGTAGATGACCTCAAAAATTATTGATTTATATGGAATTGATGGGTCACATCATTGATTTCAAAACTTCCAGTTATGAGGAGGCAGTAGGCCAACAAGTTGGAAAAGATGCCATGATGGAGGAATATCGAGCCATCATGAAGAATTATGTGTTTTAGATTGTGCCAATACCTTAGGGGAAGTCAGTGGTGACTTCTAAGAGGATCTACAAGATCAAACATGTAGCAGACAACAACATCAAAAAGTACAAAGCAAGGTTTGTGGAAAGAGGATTCTCCTAGAAAGAGGGAGATGACTATGAGGAGACATTTTCTCGAGTCACTAAGTACAATTCCATCAGGACCATTATTTCCATTGCAACAGTCATGGATTGGAGATTACACCATATAGATGTAAATAATTCATTCCTCAATGATGTGATTGAGGAGGGAGTGTACATAAAACAAGCTTAGGGATTTGAGGTACATGGGAGGGAGTCTCATGTTTATAGGATGAAGAAGGCCTTGTACAGGCTCAAGTAGGCACCTGGGGCATGGTACTCGAGGATTGATGGATACTTGATGAGATTGGGCTGAACCAAGAGTGAAGTAGATCCCAACCTTTATTACAAGGTTGTTGATGGTGATCCTTTGATATTGGTGCTATATGTTGATGAATTATTCCTTAAGGGAGCATATCGACTCATCAATTAATGAAAGAGGGAGTTGGCCTCTGAGTTTGATATGAAGGATCTTGGCTTGATGCATTATTTCTTAGGATTGGAGGTGTGACAGAAACCAAGTGAGAACTTCTTCTAAAAAGGGAAGTACATAGTTGAGATCTTGAGAATCTTTCGTATGATGGACTGCAAGTCCATGGCTACACCTATGATGACAAATATGAAGAAGATGAGTGATTCAACTTCAGATTTACATATGGTGGATTCAATTATGTACAGGTATATGATTATATCCTTGTTGTTCCTGTTTAACATTAGGCCATATATTTTCTTTGCAATGAACACTGTGAGCGACTTCCATTGGGTTGCAACAAAGCATGTGTTGAGGTTCCTGTGTGGTATAGTTGGATATTGTATGAGATATGACTCAGGTGGTGAAGTGAGGTTGTAGGGATATACTAATTCTAGCTAGGAAAGGATTGCAATGGACAAAAAGAGCACCTCTAGCTGTTTCTTTAGCTTAGGATCAACTATGATATCCTACTTTAGCAGGAAGAAGAATTTTGTAGCACTAAATACAACATAAGTGGAGTATATCTCATCTAGTGTCGCAATTTGTGAAGCAGTATGTCTTCATAAAATTCTTGCGGGACTATTTGATCAAGAACTAAAGACAACCTTAATACGATGTGATAATGAAAGCTATGTCAATATTTCTGAAAATCCAATATTTCATGACAAGTCGAAGGACATTGAGATAAAATATCACTTCATCCAAGACATGGTCTAGAAGGGATCAGTAAAGCTCCAATGCATATCCAAAGATGAGAAAATTGTGGACATTCTCACCAAGACTTTGTCTAAGACAAGTTTTTTATACTTCATATACAAGATTGGAATGATGCATAATGTATCCCTCGTTGAGAGGGTGTGTTGATGTTTCTCTAGTTAGCAGCATCGGGTAGACATTATCCCAGATTGGTCATGTTGATTTGACCAAGGGAAATGACTCATTTACTCATGGAGATTTTCTAGTGGTGAATGGATGAGGCGTACTATTTATCCTAACAAGGAATGGATAGACTCGAGGTGATCTCACATTGCCTGCTCCAGGATGGAGTGATCTATATTAATTAGACGTGCATGCGAGGAAATAATAATCAACATAAATATAAGATATAAATAATATATTTATAATGTAATGTGTAAATATATAAATAATCAATAATCAATAATTAATTAATGAATTAAAAGACAATAATGGAAAAGACATGTCCATTAAATGAAAAGGCAATCTACCCAAGTATATATATCAGGGCCCTCAATTGTAATATATCATCTCATACAATATTTACTTACAACAAACTCTCATCAAGTCCACTAAGCCTTGTTGAGATTTTTAGTGTGTAATTATTCTATGATAACAGTAGCATTTAAATCATAAGGCAATAATTATCAGATCTGAAAATCATATAATTTCAACATTGGGCTTTAGGTCCTTGAATCCTAACAAGAGAATGATTTTAATAAAATTGGACAGACAAAGCATATGAAGGAGATAAATACTTATATCTCCTCCCTATGGTTTCACCAAGATAAGTAACATGCAACAATATATCAATTATCACCTTAAAACATTAGTAATGACATAAAAATTGTAGCAATTACTAACTTATCCAAGTCACTAGGCAAATAAAACCCTAGTTGCATAAATATACCATCCAAGAAGGAAAAAGCATTCAGAAAGATCCTTCTCCAAGAGTAGTGCATGAGATCCAAGAGACAAAAAAGAGAAATATCAAAATTTTCTAGAGTTACCCCTCCACAAATGTGAGAGGAAGTGATGATCCAAAATGAAATGGAGGTTAGCCTTATTTATAAAGAAACCCTAGTGCTCCATTTTTTCCAAAATTCAAAATTCATATTCACAAGTGGGGCCGACCTCTCAATTTTCCTCTACAAATAATAAATTATGTCAAAAGGATACAAAAATTCCCTCCTAGGTCACAAGTGTGATGATTTCATGCTCCAGAAGGGTGTGTGAGGGAATTCCAAAGCCACGTGTCATCATATATTGGTGAAATTATGGTAGGAAGTGAATCTCCTCATCTATGGTCATGTCATATAATCAATGGTACCCAAAGTGGTCATCAAGTCTCGTCATCATCAAAAACTAAAGTGTGATGTCATCATCAAAGGAGGACCAGCATCCAAGGTGTAGAGTACATTATCCAAGGTGACATGAATGTATCCTATCTTTGCAAGGCATCCAATAGTATACTGATGCAACATCCTCCATCCAATGAGTAATAATCCCTGGGGTACACTGCCTAGAATGTGGGCTTCTAGCCCATATGTGTGCCACTGTTGGCATAGGGACAGACCCAGGGTTCAACGTTTCAACAATGCACCAAAAAAACTCTAACTACTAACCCTTTTGGCAACACCTATGAAGCAGATGAAGTCTCACCCGAGGTAGAGGTAGGGGTGGTTGCAGGACTCAAATGTCTGCAACCTAGCTAGGACACAGGTCTATGATTACACCACTCTAACAAAGCACTTAGAAATTAGCATTCATCGGTATTTAACCCTTATCCACATCGCAGATCCAAACCCTAATTACATAACAACACAATATTCAACCAGATCTAACACATCTAATCACTTAGCACATGGAAAAAGACCAGATATGGAATTTATTCACATCACTTAAGCACTAAGCTATCATACTAGATTCATCTAAACATTCATTACTGCACTTAAGCTTAAATTATATACACAAGACAATAACCAGAATGCACAAAGAAACCATAACATAGGATATATGTGGTTCACCTAGTGTGGGGCTACATCCACCAAATCTTCTCTTCTTTATTAGCTTATGTAAAGATTCTTACAGGCACAGAGAATCAAAACCCTACTCCACAGAGGACAAGAGATTTGCGCGCACCTCGCCAGATCCTCCTTCCCTAAGTTAGATCACAGTACAAAGTCTCCTTACACAGTCTGTGCACAAAACACTACAGATGAGCCGCACTTATCTTTACAGCCTCAACATATACTAAGCACAAAGCCTCTTACAATTACTTTCACTTAGCACCTAGCATCACACCTCTTACTTACATCGCCTAGATTTCTATTTATACATTACAAAAGGGCCTAAACATGGGTAAAACCATGGGCCAACATCCCCATACCCATTACATAAACCCTAATCCCAAAGATTCCCTAAAAATGGGTCGATATCCCATGATATCTGCTTCGACTTGCTCTCCACCTTCGACCAGCCTGTTGAAGTCCCAAAATAGGTCAAACATGACCAAGGATATCCAAAGCTTGGTCAAGGGCCAATAGGCCCCCAACACTCACATGTGAATCATCCCAAGTCACTCTAATCTGGATGTCTCTGCCTCAAATTCCTTGAGCTTGGCTCAACCTAATTTGACCTGATACTTCGCCAAGGCCTCCTGCTCGGTGAACTCTTGAATAACCGCCTCATTCACAGGTCCCTCTAAGAACTTCTCTACCAAAGTGACTACCTGTTCCAGCTCTTCTCCTCGGCCTTCAATCTCCTCAAACAGTAGGCAAGCTACATCCTAGACTGGCTAGAGCTTCTGAGTCACTTCCATGACTTTTATTTGTATGGCATGGACCTGTTTCTAAGCCGTGCGTTGTTCTTGAGATATTTTCATTTTCTCGACTGCTGACAAGAGATTCAACTGTGCTTGTACTATTTTTGCTTGCTTCTTTTCTTCCTGGAGCTGCAACTCCAATTTATTTAGTTCAGGGTCCTTGGTAAGGCACTCATATTTATGTGCACTATGACTGCTAAGATGTTTACATTCCCAGGACAATCCTTTGATTCTCTAGACTGCACTTTGGGTGGTTTCTTCTTGTTGGTATCACACTTCCTGCGAAGTTCTTGGTACTGCTTGTAACTCCAATTTGGCTACTCTCTATTGAAGTTACTGGATGGATGCAGCAAGATTCACTACTTGACTCTCCACTAGGTCTTCTTCTATCTCTTCCAAGCCTGTCACAGAGCAAAGTTCTCTGTTGACTGCTTCTTTAACTCCAACTTACTCTGTGAGGAGTTGTTCTTTATTTTTTTGGATCTGTGATTTATCCTCTTCAAACTTTATTTGGAGGTCATCCTTCTCTTGTTGCGCAACTCAATGTTTTTCTATTACTTCCTCTTGTGCTTGATTCAGGGTCACTGTGGCCTGTTATTTTTCTTCCTACACGCGACGAAGGCGAGCTTCGGTCGCATAATCTATTCTACAACGGTGTTACTTCACCTTGCTTCTGTTTATCTTCTTCCCCATTGTGCTCTTCTTTGTCTACTTCTTCACCACCTCCTCTGCTAGGTGAATCTGATGCATTTTCTTCTTATGTGCTATGTATTTCCTGTACATATTCCTTTTTTTTCTTCCTACTACTATTGGGTGCATCATACTCTTCGCGAGTAACCACCGGATTTCCAATGAGTACAAGGTCAGACAGTTCTACCTGGTTGACTAGTATACAGAACTTTGCGGGCCATTCTTTAGTGATTTATTCCAGGTCCTCCTTTGTGAGCTTGTAGTAGGACTGAAGCTCTTCTTTACTTTCATTTGTGCATGCAGTGATATAAATAAAATTCCTATCTATGCAGAACTACATAAGGGGCCTGAACCTGTCCAGGGTGTTCGACATCATACGAGGGAAATACTCAATAGCCCTCTTCAGCTGTAGGTAGTAGGTATAGAATACTGCATTCGACTGCAATTGTTTCCCCATATCACTCAAATACCAGAGCATGGTGAACTTCACAGCTAGTGGCTCGAACGGCTCAATGTCAGGGAAGGTCACACCATCCGACATCTCCCAAGAAGTGAATGCGATGAGGATCAACAGCCAGCTAAAGTGCAACTCATAGCCCTGATCCTGAGCTTCATGACAGTCCAATTCTAACTAATTGACTAGGTAACTGGCCCAGTTCATTTGTAGTCCTTCCACGCATTTTCCTGCAAGGTCAATGACAAATCCTGTCACTTGTGTGGGTTTGTTCTTTCGGACTATATTACTAGCAATCAAATGGAAAGAAAGGTGCACTACGCCATTCTAAATGGAGGCTACCTTGTAGCCTCATGTCCCCTTCTCTACATCGTCATAGGTGTCTTTGATCTTCTGTACCAGGGCACGATCTGCAGCCTTTCCTGGATAAAATTATTGTGGGTCTGGTCCCTGCATTCTTAATCCAGTGATCCTATGGATCAGTGCCGGATCGACGGTGATGCGTCTGTTTATCCATAGATACCCTCCATGGAAGCATGACAGTAGGATTTTAATGCACATGTTAACCTCCTGATGCCTTCCAAAATGTGGTATCTTCATCACGTTCAATACAATGGACCTCACGATGTCCATAGTCCATGGCTGGGGGATGATCTTCGACTTCTTCCCCTTGGTAGTGGTCAAATATTTGGGAGGTGCGAGCATGCTATAGCTCTTGCGGTCTCCTAGGTTATATTCACTGATATTCAAGGTTGGAATCCTCTCCAACTATGGTCTGACTTCTTGTATTCCCTTCGGAAGGTATGCAGTGATGACTGTGTAGTCGAAGTCACGACTCACCACACCGGCCAGAGGTGGGATGTAGTCGGGAAAGATGGATGGGATTAACTCCGCATTCTCCACATCATCACGATGCTTGGTTCTTTTCTCAGTCGCAGCTCAGGATGGTCCAGATCCAAGAGAAGTCGACAGGGCGGCTTGCACTCCTCTCATCGATGAGGCTTGGATGCCTGTGGACATCACCTTCTCAGCCATGAAGTCTATAAGAATCTCTTCGACGTATTTTTTTGTTGCGCTAATTGCGTCTGACATGCACACTAGAGATATGATATCTCAGGTTGGTGAACAATACTCAATGTAATAGAATGGATGGTGAGGTCTCAATGATCATTGCGTGAAATCAACTAGTGCTCTGTGGGCTTAGATGATCACAATTGAAAAAAGTGTTCTTGGTGCAACGCTCAACGGGATAAATAGATATTATCGTAATAGACTCTTCCAATGGGTAGGAATGCTTCAATCAATGCAGTTCGATCCATTATGGCGTAGTCCCAACAGTCCAAGGGTCAATGTTCCGAAAATAACTGTGTTTCTAGCCGTTCTGGAGCATTGTTCTAATGGTCGGGACACCTCCAACGGTCATATTTCTTTTCCATGGCTAAGTGTCAATATTCCTTGTACTGATATTTCGACGGAGTTCTAGTTTTGGAAACCTTCCTTCTGCGAAGTCTTCTGTGGAACTTCGTGCAATTTTTCTAACTTTTCTCTCTTCTTATTGAGATTTCTGGCCTTCTTTCCTGTGATCTGAATCACTGGTTTCCTCTTTCCATTATCGTTCTTATCTCCTCTTGGCATGATAACTTCTCACTGTGGAGGGTCTTTCATAGGGTTCAAGGGTAATACTTCTTCTCTTTCTGGGGTAGGTGCTCTACTCTCTTGTACAGACAGGTGTCTCCAATATTCTTGTGTCTTTTCAACTTCGACGTCCATATCTTTTGTCCTTAGTAGCTTCGATTGGTTCTCTTGTTCTTCCAGTAAGTGCCCTATTCTCCTAGCCATAAAATATCTTAGTTCTTTCTTTTTATGTTCTAGATCTTCCTCTTCTTGTTTCCTTCTTATCTTATCTTTCTCAATCTAGGTTTTTCTTAACAAGATAGAAAAATGTGGCGTTGTTCTCAACAAATTTAACAATCTCAAATTGTTCTTCTGTCGAAGTGACATGAACACTTATAGATTTCTAGGTAAGTCTTCCACATAGGTTTATCATCTTTCCTCTAAATAATCCTATTCCTCTTAATGACAGAACCATAGCAGGCTTTCCCAAAATTTCCCAAATTCTTTCTATCATGATATTCACCTGTGTTTCTGATCCAGGGGATCAAATTTTGCTCAAAATTCAAAGTGCTCGGAATCACTTAAAATTGAACGGGAGCGTAGGCCTCATCGTTACAAACCCAACGCAACTCGTTTGGGTTCAAACGGACGTTGGGAGCGAGAGATATCGCGTTCTTTTCAAAATGACAAATAGGCAAAAAAAAGGGATGTTGACTGTACAGTCCGTACGGACGCTGACGTGGCAGGCCGTACGACACGTCGCAGGTAGTTGTGTGGACAGTTGGCATATGATGTGGCATGTTAACAGTGAATGGGATGGCGACACGTGGCCCAATCAATGGCCACCACGTGTCCCCTATATATTGGTTTAAAATTTATTTGGAGTCCACCGGATTCGACCTCGTGACCTCCACTCGCGTGCAAAGCTTTGGCAAAGACCACCAACCAACGCGCCACCATAGTGTTTCTTAACACTATATGGTGCGGATTCTATTTGAATTCATATGTTGTAATTTTGGGTGGGGGGTCGGGCTGGGGCCTAGCCCCAGCCCGTGGTTATGTTATATTGTAATATGGCCACGGTTTAAACCTTTGCGCGCACATTCAAACTTAACCCCGGTCGTATGTGTTGTAATTTGACCATGGGCGTGCGCATGTGTATTAACATAGCTCTTTTCAATATGAGCCCGGTCACATGTGTTGTGCATAGAACCACCGATGCACCGACCGTTGTCCTCTGGTTTGGACTCGTCCCTTTCTTTATATGCGCGCGAGGTCATATGGTGGCTATATGCTCGTGGGCCTTAGGGGGTTAAGGGCCAGCGCATAACCATTCGAAAGTTTGTACTGGTTGTGCGGTTGCACCCGGTGCTGAGTTTTAATGCATAAAAACGCGTGGGGGCTAGGTTGAGCCAACAAGGGTGCATTTTGGCGATCCAGAGACAACAAGTTTGAAGGGGAACTTCCAGGAAGCCTATCTTCTTCAATTTTTGGCCAAACGAGGTGCCGAAAAAGCCCAGCTAGGGGTTTCTAGACGTTCTGGAGCCATTGGAGCCATCTATTTGGAATTTTGAGCATTATAAAGAACATTTCTGAGCACTTTGAGCAAATAATACAAGAGATCCATTGGAAGCTGGACCAGGAGATGTAGCCCAAGAGAGGGGTGAACTCCTTTATCATTTGTTGTGTTATGTATTTTATGTTCACTATTTATTGTTGCTATTTATATGCATCTTGAATGAGTAATTTCTATAAAAGTTGTGTTGCAAATTTGATCCATTTTCATTTTAACACATGAATTAAATCTTGCAAATAATTTCAAGAATACAAGTCTTCTTCATTTTTAGATTAGTTTCTTCATCCAAAACACAGTCTATGTCGAAGTCTCCTATTCCCATCTCTATGTACTCTTTCTCTTTTAATACCTTTGATAAGTTGATATCTTTGTGATCGTTCATGGTTTCTTTAATTTGTAGTAATATAGTCTCTAATCCTTTCTGGGGTTCTATCATATCCTTAGTTTATTGGCTTGTCTCATAGTTTTCTTATCTCATATTCATCTTTTCAACTTTTTCAATCATTCTAGGAAAATCCAAAACTTCATGGTCCATAGATTTACAACAAAGACAACTAAGACCTCTACCATGGAATTCCTTAGAAATATGTCCCGGTCTTATGCAACCATAGCAAAGGGTTAATCCTCTCTTTCTTTTAAATGATCCCCAACCTTTCCTGTACTACGCACTGGGATCACAGTAACTAACCTGAAAAAATTTATTTCTAGGATCCTGCATCCATTTGTTAGTCCAAACATTATTTCTATGCATAAGGATAAAATACCTTTCATTATTTCTATCAGATCTATTCATATCAAATCTTCTTTCTTCTAGTTGTACCCTAGTTTTCAGACTAGAGCAAAATTTATCAAACATACCTAGATTCATTCTTTCGAAACAAAAATTTTCACTTATCTTACCTTTCTCAGAGCACAAAGATTCAAGGTATTACCTCTTTTCTTCAAATCATACTTCTCTTCTTAGCACAGAGCTTCACAAGTCAAGTAGAATACTATGCACTAAAGTAGTAGATCTATGCACAAAGCTTTCTTTTGTTCAGATCCCAGCAATCACAGTTTCAAGTCCCGACAATAGAACCATTTGTTGGCATAGGGGAATACCTAGGGTTCAATTCTTCAACAACACACCAACAAAACCCTAACTATTGTCCCTTTCGGTAACACCTGCGAAGAAGATGAAGTCTTACCCGAGGTAGAGGCAGGGGTGGTTTTAGGACTCAAATGCTAGCAACTTAGTTGGGACACAGATCTGTGATTACACCACTCTAACAAAGCACTTAGCAATTAACATTCATCAGTATTTAACCCTTATCCACATCGCAGATCCAAACCCTATTTACATAAAAACACAATATTCAACCAGATCTAACACATCTAATCACTTAGCACATGGAAAAATATCAGATCTAGCATTTATTCACATCACTTAAGCACTAAGATATCATACTAGATTCATCTAAACATTCATTACTGCACTTAAGTTTAAATTATATACACAAGACAATAACCAAAATGCACAAATCAATCATAACAAAGGATATACGTGGTTCACCCCAGTGTGGGGCTAAGTCCACCAACTCTTCTCTTCTTTATTATCTTCTGTCAAGCTTCTTATAGGCACATAGCATCAAAACCCTACTCCGCAGAGGACATGAGATCTACGTGCACCTGGCTAGATCCTCCTTCCCCGATTTAGATCACAACACAAAGCCTCCTTACACAGTCTATGCACAAAGCACTGCATATGACCCACACTTAGCTTTATAGCCTCCACATATACTAAGCACAAAGCCTCTTACAATTACTTTCACTTATCACCTAGCATCACACCTCTTACTTACATCGCCTAGCTTTCTATTTATACATTACAAAAGGGCCTAAACATGGGTAAACCCATGGGACGACATCCCCATACCCGTTACATAAACTCTAATCCCAAAGATGCCCTAAAAAGGGGTCGAGATCTCGTGATCTCTGCTTCGACTTGCGCTCCACCTTCGACTAGCCTGTCGAAGTCCCAAAATAGGTCAAACATGACCAAGGATCTCCAAAACTTGGTCAAGGGCCAACAACCACCATAACCAAACCTATCAAAATTAAGCCCATCTATCCATCGTCCAAGGTCCTAAATATGTGAGAGCCATTTTCTGAATGTGCCAATTCACTAGGTGACTCACTTAAATGCATCACACATGCCATATCCTACAATAAAGGAACGACTTCCTAGGTGAAATCATGGGGCATCCTTCAAGAACCATTTCAAGGAATCCAAATAAAAACAAAATATAAAATCAAGTAAACCAATGTTCATAAAATATACTAGTCCTTGAATCATGAAAAGTAAGTTGTTACCTAAGATATAAGCCACATGATAATTAAAATCAAGTGTCCCCTTCAAATATCACACTAACTCAGGGATTTATGTAAGTTGGAAAGCTTGAATATGGGAGGACCTTTATTCGACCTTATTAGGTGTCCCAACCAAAATAGTGAAATAAAATACCAAGGTAGAGGGATATGTCATGGGGGGAAATAGTGTAAGAAAAGAGCCTTCCAAGAGTGAGTGTGATAATGGTACGTGTTGGGATTACTTCATGGTGTATGGTGTCATTGATTCGATTTCTATGAGAACCTTTATGGAGGGTGTGATTTCTCTTGAGTTACCACTTTGTAAGTGCTATTTTTTTCCAAACCCCTTTAACTGCCTTTTTATTTTTCCTCTTATCATATTTGCAAGTCTCCTTTTATAAGGTTTCAAGCTATAAAATCACTTCTTGGGACTGGGGTGAATGCAAACAGGGTAGAGATAAGGTTTGGAATGGATTTTGAGAGTCCTTTGATATCATTTATTTCTTTCTTTAGCATCATTATTTTATTATTTTAGTAGCATCTACAATCAACCTCTGGGCCTTCATCCCCTCTTCTCATGAGAGAATGAACCGTGACCCATTACTGAAGTTTAGTACAATGTGATAGGATTTAGGATGGAAAGTGTTAATTATGGTGGGGAACAGATCATTACCCTTGTGAGGGCCGCCCAATATCGCTCCTTTTCCCTAGGCAGTGGAAATACAAGACTAGGGCACATATGTTCACCACCAAGGTGAAATAAGGAAACAAACATAACTTCTTGAGATAGTGATCCATTGTCTAACCTCAACCATTTATCCTCATTCACATGCCTAGTAAATAAATAAAAATACTTCACATGAAAAAAGGACTGACAGACCTCATGGTAATGTTGTCTTACCATATCCCATATAACGAGTTGACTAGATGCGGTGAGCTTGGATGATCTAAAGAAAAAGAGGAAATTGATGGGGGATGTTGGGATGTTATATGTGGACATATCTATCATCGTCATGTTCAATATAATTTTCTTTATTAATGGCCATGAGATATGATCTCCTCTATTTACCCCTAGGCATGCGGGTGTAATAGGATCCAACATAGAATGGCCAAGAAAATATAAATGATGGGATTTATAGGGATTCCTAGTATCAATTTTCACCATAGTCATACAATTCATCTCCCTTCACAAGATTGGATCCCTTCCTTATAAAATTCATACCAAGATAGAATGATGATGGAATCATGGACATAATATGGTAGAATTATGGACTAGTATTCTTACATTCTTTGACCCTTGGACATAATATTGGATCATAGCCTAATTCACATTTTTACATTAAAATAGATTTTAGGGATCAAAATTGTAACACCTTGTTTTCCCCAAGACTGTAATTATATACAAACTTCATATATTATTGTTATGAGACATGTAATTATATTTTAATATAAAACACCAAGTCACTGACTGAGAGGGAACAACCTTGATAGTATTGGCCATGATACACCAAAGTAAATTGATTCAATGGGGGATTGATTGATCTTTTGTAGGAGGTGGAACTATGATGTATGAAGTGTGGAAAATAGGAAGCTCACAAAACAAGCTAATCGACACTAAAAACATAAATGAACCCTTCCTACCAGTACACCATACTTTACATGAGATCCATGCAACCATTGAAGAAGTCACAAAAGTGGTTGAGGCCAAATTAATGACTGATGACAGTTAGTTTGCATGAAATAATGGTTGATTGAACAACTAAAAAAGTCTTTCATGGAACTGTCCTCAAACTAGAAACTCGTAGGCAGTGGATGGAATCTACAGGACATACCATGAATTTCTCATGGACGGAGAAGAAAACACAGAGAATAGAGACACCATAAAGAACACGATAATACGAGAGAGGCATAATAGCAAGATAAGTATACAGAGTCAAATAAGCGAAAAATAATGTGCAGAAGATTGGAGTGTCGATTGAGGAAGACAAGGAAAAATAGAGAACTTGTCTAAGTTGTTATTGATCACCCTGAGTAGAGAAGATTCAAATCCCTGAACTAGAGCCTTATAGGGTCATATCTTGGTGCTTACTAAACCTAAACTGGCACTGTTTATGGGAGTTCACTGAGGGACTGTTGATCAAATAAAGGACGCCCTTGTGCAGAGGAAATCTAGTTAAGAAACAACCTGATAAACCTGCGGAGACCCAAGCCTAGTGGGAGGTATAAACTTATGTTGCATCAGAGGAGGAAGGAGATTAACCTTCCTAGGTCATAACAATATTAGAGCCCTGATGAGTCAATTTCCTTGGTGGTATTATGTCTTGGCATGGGGGTGGTGTGTTGTATAAAGTTACTATGTACCAAGGCATAAGGTTGGGAGGAAATTCGTCCTCTCTCATTCATTCGGATTGGATTATTTCATTGATAGATAAGTTCTCAAATTCCTTGAATATGCTTATGACTAATGTATTTATATGTGTATTAAATTTCTTTCATGCATGATCATTTCAGATGTATGAGCCTATAGTTTCATGCCTGAATGTTAGGATCACTATAGAATGCATTCCACTAGCTGGTAAACTAATGTGAATTCGACCATTTCATTTCCTAGGTGAAAATGTTGTGAGTTGTGCCTAATTCCTTGTAAGAATTCCTGGTCTTCAATGGTGTTGAATGGTCCAAAACCCTGGGAAGGATTTGACTGAGGTCCTGTAGAATTCAAAATTTATCTAAGTCCCCAAGAAGACTAATTGTCTTCCCTTAAAAATCCAGTGTTAATATGTGAAGGGATCATATTTGTCAATATCATTGTTTGAGAGATCTCGACCCTTCTTTAGTAGAGTGTATTGTCTGGGAGAATCAAGTGTTGATACCAGTACAAGTTTTGACGAAACCAAAACCCTCAGTGCTAACAAGGACCATTGATTTAGACATTAGTATGTTGTGAGCAATCCTAAACATCAATCCATAAATCCTTGTTAAAAATAAACCCTTATCTTTAATCTCGAATCCATATATTTCACTTAGGCTAGAATTGGGGATATGATGTCATGGTGACATCTCAATGAAGATGATTTCCACCTTGGCATCCCATGCATTTCGGGAGGTGACAAGTGTCCGTCTTTGGTTGGTTATTAGAGAATGAGTGGGTCCTATTGGGATAGGGAGTTCCCTTGGGTCGTTCATGATAATTTGTGACCATCATATCAGTAGGGACTACCCCAAGAATCCTAGACCATAGGATCCTAGTGTATCGTCATCAAAAGTAGGGTGAGTGAAAACCCAAGAGAAATAAATGAATATTTTCAAGTCCTATCAAGCTTGCCTACTGGGTATGTCTTTGACCACAGATAGGCTCTAAGTTTCAACTGTCTAATTAAGTATTTGTTGTTGTTTTATAAAAGAAAACAATCCAAGAACTTATTGTTGATTTGTTACGGTTATATTTGCGATTTTGGGTGCTCTAACATGTAGTTTTAGTGACCAGATGTTAGCACATGCATACCAAAATAAATATAACACGCCTATAGATATTTATATCTAAAAATAAACAGATCTAAGAGACTAACACATGCATTTTTGTACACAGGTATTTTTGGTCAACATGACCCTAGATAAAACCCCCACAGGGAAAACCAATTTGGAATATATATGTATATATGAGGAAAGCAGAGGATGGAATACAAAAACTACAATATATAATGGAACCTGATACAATAGTAGCCCAAACTAAGTTGATATACAAGCCCAAAGTATCCAAGTGCACCCCAGGAAGGTGCGCCCCACATACAAGCTGGCAAAACCACTGAAACTGCTCCAACTGCAAACTGTGAGCTCAGATCTAAATACCCCTCCTTAGGAATGAATCTCTACTAGATGGCCTCCCTCTGCAACTTCTCTCACTACAATTTGATGGCTATAATTCCTCCCGCAACTGATGTGCCCCAATCTAGCAATTCACCCTCCTTAGAAGTAGAACCTCTCCATTAAATAAACAAGGGTAGATGATGAAAGCCTCCCTCCATGAAAGCTAGTGCCCAAGCTCAAACATCCTCATGCAAAAAAACTCATTCTCATCCTCCAAGAACTCCTCTCACAATGAACAAAATAATAATGAATGCCTCCTTCACTGTTTTCACCCCTCTTTGACAACCAAAAGGAAACCTAAGATATGAATAATGGAGATCATCTCATCTCCCATATAATCAATGGTTGAGATCTCCCCATAAATATCTAAATCAATAACCCACTTTGGTTTAAGTTTCCTATGTAAACTTTATGTCTCTAATTCACCCCCTTTGTGAATTAATAGTCACTTTAGGCCTAAAATGACTAAATTTCACTTTAGACAAAGTCAAAGTGAAATTAGACAAAAGTACAAGGTACAAAGTGTAATGTCCATCCCACATGTGCTAAGGAGGTCACAAGAACATGGGGAACACCTCCCAAGGTAAAAAACTCAATGCTCCTTCTTACCGAGGAAGGCATTCCTCACCAAGCCCATCTTGTCTCTGAAATAGACATGCTTGCCCCATGGTAGGGCCTTGGTGAGAATATCTGCAACCTGGTCATCTATAGATACATACTGCAACTGAACTGCCCCTCTCTGAAACTAGTCACGAATGAAGTGGTACATGATTTAAATATGCTTTGACTGGTCATGAAACACTAGATTCTCAGAGAGTTTGATACAATTCTGATTATCACAGTGAATGACAGTCGGTGACATCTCCTGACCAAATAACCCAACCAGCATCTTACGAAGCTAAATTTCCTCGTAACTAATCTGAATGGCTGCCATATACTCTACCTCGGCCGAACTCAAAAAAACTGACTTCTACTTCCGACTGAACCAGGAAATAAGTCCTGACCCCAAACTGAAGCAACACCATGAGGTGCTTTTCCTGTCAGCAACACATCTTGCCCAATCTGAATCTATGTAGCCAACCAAACTGACTCCATCTCCCCTAACATAGTCTAGGCCATATTCCACTGTCCTAGCAACATATCTCAAGACATGTTTTTCCCCAACCATGTGAACACTCCTCAGCTCAACCATGTACTAACTAAGAGTGTTCACCACAAAACAAATATTTGGTCTGGTTTTAACCAGATACATGAGCGAATCGATGAACTGCCTGTATACTGTGGCATCCACCAACTGGCTATTTGAACCACTAAGCTTCTTCCAGTTGGTAATCATAGGTGTAAACATGGGTCTGTAGTCCTCCATCTAAAATCTACTCAGAATATCTGTTGCATACTTCCCCTACCCGAGAAATATGTGACCCTCCTCCTACCATACCTCCATACCCAAAAAGTAGTGCATCAATCCGATATCACTCATCTCAAACTCTGATGCAAGTCCCAGCTTGCACTCAACTATGAGATCCTCGGATCCAGTAATGAATAAATCATCCACATACAAAATGAGAATGAGTGTGTCCTCACCCCTAATGATGAAATAGAGGTTCAGATCAACATCACTCTTCTCGAAGCCCATCTGAAGCAAATAAGTATCAATGCGTGGATACCAAGCTCGGGGAGATTGCTTCAGACCATATAGTGCCTTTCTTAGAAGACACACGTGAGTCTTCCTGTCACTCACCTCAAACCCCTATGGCTTCTCTATGTACACGTCCTCCTCAATAAAGCCATTCAGAAATGCGGTTTTCACATCCATCTGGTGAATGTGCCAACCTATCTCTACTTCTATGGCAATGATAGTCCTGATAGAAGTGTATCTTGCAACTAGTGTTAAAGTCTTGTCATAATCAACTCCCTCAATCTATGAGAATATTCACGCCACAAAACGGGCCTTTTGTTTCTTAATGCTTCCATCTGCAGCCATCTTGGTATTGTACAATGGCCTGGAAGTCACAACTAACTTCCCCAATGGCCTCTAAACCACATCCCATACATTACTATGCACAATGGAGTCATACTCTTCTACCATGGCCTCTCTCCAGATCTGATGGTCCACTCCCTGCACAAAATTTTGTGGCTCAGTATCCCTGATACTCGTCACAAGTGCTAAGTATGCTCCAAATCTGACTAGTGGATTTCTCTCTTTGATATGGCTCTTGGTATTCCCTACATTCTCCTTGGCCTCCTTCAGGGTGTCCTGAAACCATCTAGATATCCTCTTCCTTGAAGTGGTCGACGGAGAAGTAAGGTCTCTCTTCCCAAGAGTGGCTGCCTCAAGACTCATCTCAACACTCTGAGATCCTAAAGTCTATTCTCCCTCTGAAGTTTGTGCCCCATCTAACTGAACATTCTCTGACTATGACCCTGAAGCTATGCATGGTGACCCTGTCACCACTGATACTGGTGTACTTGAAATCTGAGGTTGTGCTCCCTCTGAGACTGCAATCGATGACTCTTCATCATCCTCAAATCCAAATCTCGACTCAAGAGATCTCACAAAATCCCTATCCTCCTCAAATCTAACATATTTGTTTACCACCACTCTCCTAAGTGGAAGAATGTAGATGTGATAGGCTTTTGACACCTCTGAGTATCCAACTAGAATCCCCTGCTAGGTTGTGGGGTCTAGCTTTGTCCTCCTCTCCGAGGGGACATGAGAGAAAGTCAAGCACCCAAATATCCTGATGTGCTCAAAATCGAGCCTCCTACCAGTGAAGGCCTCCTCAGGCAAACTGCAGTAGCACATGCCTCTACCCATAAGTACAAAGGAAAACTCTAATCATGCAACATGGATTGTTGCATCGGTAATGGCCCGGTTCTTCCTCTCGAAAACCCCGTTCTATTAGGGGTTGTAAGGTACGATCATATTTCTCCTGATGCCATGTTGTGCACAAAAGTCTACAAACTGTCTCAAGGAATACTCTCCCCCATTATCCGACTGCAAGACTTTGATATTCTTTTCTGATTAGTTCTCCACAAGAGCTTTGAACTCTTGGAACCGTGTGAAGATCTCACTCTTGGCCTTCAAGAAATAGATCCAAGTCTTCCTCGAGTAGTCATCAATAAATGTGATATAGTACTCACAACCACTCAAGGACCTCCGAGTCATGGGCCCACACATGTCCGTGTGTACTAAAGCCATTTCCCAGCTGACCTGGTGTCACTGTTGGGGAATGATGCCTTGGTAAACTTACCAAGCACACACCCTCTACACACATCCTGATGCTCAATACTGATCTGGGGCACTCCGGTCACAACCTCTCTTAGTCCTCCAAGAGCCCCATGATGTAGGTGGGCCATCTTGTGATGCCATAACTCACATATCTATTTTTTTCTGTCGCTACTCGCTGCCAATTCATGAAGTGGATGAAAAAGTAATCTGAACAGTTTTCCATCCCTCACTCCAATCACCTGTCCTGAGCCAAGTGAAGACCCCTGAGGATGAATCAATACCTTAGTGCCTCTGAATGTCACCTCAAGACCTCTATCTTGGAGGGTGGAAACTGAAATCAAATTCTTCTTCATACTAGGGACATAAAGAATGTCTGTGAACGATATAGGTGGCATGCCATATCTCTAAAAGGAAAATGTTCCAACCCCTGCAAATATGACCACTCTGTCATCTCTAAGAGAAATATCAATCCTTACCTCGATGTCTCTGAGATCAGAAAAATGCTCTCAAAATCTAGTCATATGGCTCAAAGCCCCGATATCAATATACCATATACTGGGTGTCGTCTCAACTGAAGTGAAACATATGAGGAAAGAACAATCTCTCTGAAACTATGTTTGAAAATCTATCTCCTCTGTTGTAGCTGTGGTACCACCCTTCTTCTTCTTCCTATTCAGGAACTTTCCAGCATAGTTCCCAAACTTCTTACAAACAAAGAACTTCACTTTGCTCATATCTCTCCTCTGACCACTGCCCTGACCACTGCTGCTCTCTCCTCCTCCACTCCACTATGGTGGGGCCCCAAACTTGGGGCCCTACCGACCCCCATGGCTGGCCTTCTTCTTTCCCTTCGTCCAAAGAGCAAGATGCTCCTCACCTTGACCAATCTACTTCTGTTGTTGTTGCCACTGTTCAGAAGCCTCGAATGAAAGCCTAATCTCCTCCTGGACAAAGTCATCCCACATCCTCTCCCATGTAGGCATGAACTCCCTGGAAACTATGCAATGTACAAATGGACCCCACAGTTTGGTGAAGCTATTCATAGCTTGCCTCACCAAAGATTTAGGATCAACAACCTCTCTGACGGCTCCAAGCTCGTCTTTGATCTGAGTGTAAAGACCAAGGAATGAAGTTATCGACTCATCCTTGAGCATGCGAATGCCCCTGAGTCGGTCATGAAGAACCATCTTCCAATTCTCATTGGAGTTGTCATACAACTTTCATAGAGATGCCCACATCTCCCATGCACAAGTCTTCCCCATCAAATGGGGTATGATATGGTCACGAACTGCATCACAAATAGTCCTCTTTGCCTTGTTGTTCCTTTTCCTGAACTCTACCACCAAGATGAGAGCAGTAATAGGAATGGGGAGAATAGCTTCCTCGACTATGTCCCATAGCTTGAGTTCCTCTAAGATGAAGATCATCCTCGCCTTCCAAGGTGACCAATTGATAGCCCTTGCTAGCTTGTCCTCAACTTGCATCTGAGATGCTGACATGTCTGCCAAACTGCGATCCCCAACTGATGCTCACACTACCAAGGAAAAAACTATCTCACTCCTGTCAACACAGGTGTGAGAAGAGACAAGTGTAATCTGACCTCACTCCTAACAAAATAGGTGGGAAAAGAGGTCAAGTCAAATCAGCCTCACTCCTACTGCGTAGGTGTGAAAAGAGACTAATTACAAGTGTCCAAAACTGCCCAACTGTCATTTGAAAAAATATTCCCTCTAACAACCATTGAATGAGTCAATGGCTGTCCTAAAAAATCTGCCAACAAGATGTATATGACAACCAACAAAATGTTGTCCCAACTGCTCAAAATTTCATCCACCTCAGCTATGATACCATGAATATTTTTAGGTCCTATCAAGCTTGCCTACTGGGTCTGTCTTTGACAACAAATAGGCTCTAAGTTTCAACTATTTGACAAAGTATTTTTTGTTGTTTTATAACAACCAACAGTCCAAGAACTTCTCGTCTATTTGTTATGGTTATATTTGCGATTTTGGGTTCCCTAGCATGTAGTTTTAGTGACCAGATGTTAGCACATCCATACAAAAATAAATATAACACACCTATAGATCTTTACAACTAAAAATAAACATATCTAATATACTAACACATGCATTTTGGTAGATTAGAGCTGCTAAAACGCGTGCGTGCAGGCAAAACGATCTAGGGTTCGTTCTCTCGCAGCCATGCCAAGCCAGGGCGGAGGGGAGCCGCCTCCCCCTCCCCCCCCAACCACATCCTTCAGGAAGCTAATAGCAGCTTGCAGAAAGAATACACCCAAAGCGGTAGCACCAAGTTTTGTGAAAAAATTGGATGACGTCCCAGAGATCAATCTCCCCCCGGAACAACCAATGAAGGTAGCGATCTCCCTTTTAGACCGAGGGATGGTAGGTCAGTTCATGGGCCTCTGGCCCTTATCCCAGACAACAGACAACTGGATCCAAAGGAACTGGTGGCTATTAATAAAAAATAGCGTAACTTGCTACGCGGTTGGAAGAGGTTACTATATTTTTGAATTTATCTCCCAGGAGGACCACGATCTAATCTTCAGGAACAACCCATACTTCATGAGTACACAGGGCCTGTATCTTAACCAATGGACTCCAAACTTCGACCCAGCTTCGGAAGTGCCAAAAGACGTCCCAGTCTAGGTCAGACTCCCAAATCTGCCAATCCACTGTTGGAACTCCTCGTCGCTGCAAGCTATTGGGAATGGACTAGGGCACTACATTGACAGAGCCGATCCAAAGGACCAATATTCCTGTGAAAGAATTTGTGTGGAAGTTGACTTGGAAATAGGACTGCTAGAAGAAGTAAAACTGAAGGTAGGAGAATGGCAACACCTACAAAAATTGGACTACGAGCAGCTCCCGTTCAAATGCAGAGGATGTCATGAATACGGACATTCTCAGAGAAACTGTCCAAATATCCCAAGCACAGAGAAAGCAGGTGAGGAAGGTTGGTAGCAACCCCGGAAAGGAAGGTCGAAATCCAAAGGCCCAAGAAGGGAAAACCCAACCCCCACTCAAATCAACCCTGGAAATAGAGAGACGACAAACAGCTTCAAAACATTGGAAAAGGAAGGCGAATCGGAGAATCCAAGCAAAGAAACTCAGGCTGAAGAAGAAAAAGACGGCCAAGTCCCGGAAACTAGCGGAACCCCAAAAACAACAGAGGAAATGGAGAAACTCGTCTCCCCTCCAGGGAACGAGGAGGCTCAAGGCATCGAGGAGGGGGAGATCTCGTCAGGAAATGAATCAGAAGGAGCGAGTGAAGCCTGGGACACCCCAAAGAAGTCGGGGAGAGGTAGGAAATCCAAAAAAGCGGAACGAGACCAGGAAACCTACAAAGATGTTCTCAAAGGAGCACAGCCAACCATCAAGCAAATGATCGGAGTAAGGCAAACCAGGAAGCTAGCCAAGGCCTCCCAAGGAGGCCATTCCCCTCCATAAAGTAAGCAATGAAGTTAACTTCCTGGAACTTTAGGGGTCTAGGTAGCAAAAAGAAGGAAGAAGATCTCAGGGACATTCTCAGAGCAACGAAAACAGACATTCTACTTATCCAGGAAACCAAGATCAGTCAACAGGACTCTATGAAAGTTTCAAAAAAAGTATGGAAAAGCAGCCAGGGTTTAGCTGAAAATGCCAGAGGCGCGTCAGGAGGACTCTGCACCCTTTGGAACGCCTCCAAAATAGATCTGATCTGTTCAGACCTTTGCATGCATTGGATCTTCTCCCAACTGCTCCATAGGGAGTCAGGGAAAATGGTAAGTCTCTTCAATATCTACGTCCCACAACATATAGACAAAAAAAAGAATTGCTGGAAAACCCTCCTAAATTATTTAGCCGACAATGAGCTAGAAAACATCATACTAGGAGGGGACCTAAATGTAACTTTGGCCCAAGAGGAAAAACAAGGAGGATCTATTGTAAGGGACCAAGCTAGATAATGGGTGGAGGACCTAATCTCAGCATGGTATTTAATGGATATTAAGCCGACTAGGGGACATTACACCTAGACTAACAGAAGGGTAGGCTCGGGGCACATAGTTGCCCGTTTGGACAGATTCCTTGTCCAAAGCTCGTTCCTGTCCCTTGGGCTCACAGCCACCTCAGAAATTCTCCCCCATAGCACCTCTGACCACAAACCAATCAACCTAGAGCTAAGGAAAGACCAAGGCCAGGGGCCCATCCCCTTTAGATTCAATCCCTCATGGATACAAGATAAAGACTTTCTGCACAAAGTCTCCAACGTCTGGACAAGCAAGGTCAATGGCTCCACGTTTTACGTTTGGGAATAAAAATTGAGAAGACTTAAGGCTGCGCTAAAATAATGGGCAAAGAATCAATCTAATCCAATCGCCCTACGACTAGAAGCCCAAAGGTGTCTGGAAAGCCATCAGTTTATTCTGGAAAAGAAGGAGATTACTCAACAAGACTTGCTTAAAGAGGAACAGCTTCAAAGGCAATGGCACAAAGCCTGCAGAGAGGAAGAAGGATACTGGAGGCAGAAGTCCCGAAGTCTGTGGTTGAAGGAAGGAGACAAAAGTACAAGCTATTTCCACAAGCAAGCGGAAGCAAGAAAACAATATAAGGCTGTAACAGAAATTCAAGTCCAAAACGTAATAAATTCTGAGCCAGAGGGCATTAGGCAGGTAGCTTTTGAAACATTCATAACTCTCTACTCAGAAACGCAAAGGTCAAGCATCGACCCTCAAATGTACCCCCTATCTATTGTCCCAAACCTAATAAAAGAAGATATCAATCCCAAGCTCATGGGGGAAGTCACACAACAAGAAATAAAAGACGCGGTGGACAAAATGCACCCGGATAAAGCACCTGGACCGGATGGATTTACTACAAGATTCTTTCAACATTGTTGGGAAATAATCAAATCATACCTAACCAAAATGATAATAAAATCACAAGCGAGCAGCAAGCTAGGAGGAAGCACAAATTCAGCCTTCCTGGCACTCATCCCTAAAGAGAAAGGAGCGCTGAGCTTTAGCCGATTTAGGCCAATCTCCCTCTATAACACAAGTTACAAAATTCTTATGAAGGTCATCGCAAACAGATTGAAAAATGTTCTCCCTCTAATAGTTCCAGAGAACCAAGGAGGCTTCATCAAAGGTCGACAAATAGCAGACAACATAATTCTAGTGCAAGAAGCTCTTTACTCAAGCCTACGCAGGAATGATAAAGGTATGATTATCAAACTAGACCTTGCAAATGCTTTTGACAGAGTTAATCATAATTTCCTTTTTGAGGTAATGAAGAAGTTCAGATTTGACCAATCCTTCGTGAACTGGATAAGAGCTTGCATAGGATCGCCATGGATATCCCCCATGGTAAATGGAAGAGTAACCAATTTTTTCAAAGCGTCTAGGGGCTTGAGGCAGGGATGCCCTCTCTCGCCCATGCTATATGCAATTCAAACCTCAGTTCTGAGATACCACCTGGAAAATTCCATAACCCAAAGCAACCTCTAAGGACTGAAAATAGCACAAGGTGTAAAGGAAATCAACCATGCACAATTCGCAGACGATACCCTACTTCTAGGTGGGTCAAGTCTGTTATTTGCAAAAATATTCAAAGAGGAGCTAGATGCATATGTTGCAATGTCAAGAAGTGAGATAAGCCAATCAAAAATTAAAATTTATGGTTGGAACATTACACCCATAGAGATGATGGGAATTTCCAGAGTTTTGGGGATGGAAGGGCATACCTAATGGGAGACCTTCACCTACCTGGGAATCCCTATTTCCAAAGCTGCTCCAAGGGCCTCACAATGGAACCATTTACTTGACAAACTAAAAAAGAGAATTTCCTCCTGGGGGGCGAACTGGCTAACTCTAGCAGGGAGGATAGTC
>ML798798.1:71336-84414 GCA_009831015.1 Picea engelmannii
CCCCTTGTGTCAACAAGCTGAGGAAACCTCTGATCACCTTCTTCTTAATTGTAGCTATTCAAAAGAAGTCTGGAATCTGGCAGTTGGGTTGCAAAAGAACCCAATTCTCCCCCAAGACATTAATTCCCTTCTCCAAAACTGGATGGACCTTTACCCTTTCCAATTGAAGAAGAAAAGCTATGCCTCGGGGCTCTGGAGAGCACTCCCAAGGTTTATCCTTTGGGGGCTTTGGCTGGAAAGAAACAACAGGGTTTTCAGGGACAAGCAAAGGAGTGCCTCACTGGTGACTGCAAAGATCAAAGCCCTCTTTGGTGAATGGGCTAACACCCATCGACATCCTCAATACAGTAGGGAGCTGGAAGAAAAAGAAGAACTTTGGCTGGGCCAATTCCAAATTCATTTGCAAACAGGGAACACAGGCAATACCACAACTCAGGAAATTTGGGAAATAAGGGCAAGGAGGAACGAATTTGACAAATGGAAAAAGGAAAGAACAAACTACATTATGTCCTTTGATGGAGCCTCAAAGGGAAATCTAGGCCAAGCAGGAGGAGGAGGATTAATTGTAAAACCAAACGCAGAAGTCATGGCACGATATGCCATAGGCCTAGGCATCGCCACCAACAACCATGTAGACGCAATGGCATTATGGCAGGGCTTGTGCCAAGCCAGAAGCAATGGAATTTGAAAACTGATTATCATAGGAGATTCCCGAATGTTAATCCGTGCCATAACCCGTTCCACGAAAACTCAAAATGCACAACTCAATAATTTTTTGGCTAGGATACGCGTCCTCCTTCAAAGGTTTGACTCATATCAAGTGTTCCACGTCCTGAGGGAGCTGAATAGAGAAGCAGATGAGGAGGAAAATAGAGGCGCAAAGCTGGAACAAGGACGCATGTGTGCAAACAGCCAACTAACCACGATGGATCTACCTTGACCAGCCTCAACCTAAATGGAAGCATGCAAATTGCAAAGAAAGGGACAAGACCAAATCCAGTGCTGGAACATATGCTGAAACAGTGCTGGAACATATGCTGAAACAATGCTGGAACATATGCTGAAACAGTGCTGGAACATAAGCTGAAACAGGGCTGGAACATATGCTGAATCACAGTGCTGTGACATATGCTGAAACAAAATAACATATGCTGAAACACAGTGCTGGAACATATGCCGAAACACAGTGCTGGAACATATGCTGAAACAATGCTGGAACATATGCTAAAACAGTGTTGTAACATATGTTGAAACACAGTGCTAGAACATATGCTGAAACAGTGCTAGAACATATGTTGAAACACCGTTGTAACAAATGCTGAAACAGTGCTGAGACATATGCTGAAACAGTGCTGAGACTTATGCTGAAACAGTGACCAGAGTTTCAGCATTTAAATTTAATCCAATTCTATTAGAAGACGTACAGGAACTAGTTCAGTTCACAAGTCTATAGCTATAGAAGTAGAATGGTTCAGAAAGACAGGCCCGAAGAAATTTGAGGCCATTTTGTAATCGGATCTATGGCTAGTCCACCCCATTAATATAATCTATAACCGTTTTTGTCAAAAAAAAAAAACACATGCATTTTGGTACACAAGTATTTTTGGTCAACATGACCCTGGATAAAACCCCCCGGGGAAAACCAGTTTGGAATATATATGTATATATGAGGAAAGCATAATATGGAATACAACAATTAAAATATATAATGGAACCTGATACAATAGCAGCCCAAACTGAGCTGATATACAAGCCCAAAGTCTCCAATTGTGCCCTGGGAAGGTGCGCCCCACATACAAGATGGAAAAACCATTGAAACTACTCCAACTACAAGCTGTGAGCTCAGATATAAAAAACCCTCCACAGGAATGAAGATCTGTTGGATGGCCTCCCTCTGCAACTGATCTCACTGCAATCTGATGGCTAGAATTCCTCCCACAACTGATGTGCCCCAATCTGGAAATGCACCCTCCTCAGAAGTAGAACCTCTCCACTAAATACACAAGGGTAGATGATGCAAGCCTCCCTCCATGAAAGCTAGCGCCCAATCTCAAACATCCTCATGCAACAAACTTCATGCTCATCCTCCAAGAGCTCCTCTCACAATGAACAAAAGAAGAATGAATGCCTCCTTCACCGTTTGCACCCCTCTTTGAAAACCAAAAGGAAACCTAAGATATGAATGGAGGAGATCATTTCATCTCGCATCTAATCAATGGTTGAGATCTCCCCATAAATATCTAAATCAATAACCCAATTTGGGTTAAGTTTCCTATGTCAACTTTATCTCTCTAATTCACCCCCTTTGTGAATTGATAGTCACTTTAGGCCAAAAATGACTAAATTTCACTTTAGACAAAGTCAAAGTGAAATTAGACAAAAGTACAAGGTACAAAGTGTAATGTCCATCCCACATGTGCTAAGGAGGTCACAAGCACATGGGGAATGCCTCCCAAGGTACAAAACTCAACAATAAAAAATGTTGGCAATACCCTCATTGGTGATGCAACGAGGAACGTTGATCTCCCGATGAGTAGGAGAAACCTCCGTCGTCGATCACCTATGAAATTTATCCAAAGAAAAAGTAAATATGATTATGTCACATGATTATATGGCATGCCTTCAAGGCATTTAGGATGTCTAGATGACCAATGTCAGCTAGTTGTTAGCTGACAAGATATAGAGAGGAGAGAGACATTCATAGTCATTTACCTTGTTAGATATTGGATAGGGAGATCTAAACCGTTGATATGGAAATGTCATTGTCGAATGAGAGGGAGGTTTTCATGGTTACATATAGTAAAGGACTGTCGATGACAAACAAATTATATATCCAATGATATCCATTGATCTTGGTGGGCCTCATCTATAAAATGTGGGGACCATTGATATAGGGGTGTTAACCCCTGCACAAAGAGATGTTGTCAACGTGATCCTATCCATAAATATATGATATTTAAAACCATAGGATCTATGGAATGTGAATCCCAATGATGATGAGAGGAGGGCGGAAATTTCAGACTGGAGACCCAACATGTTACTGCAACATGGTTGGTACGAACAATGAAAATCCACATTGACACCATGTGGGGTTGATATGGTAGTTGGATAATGAAGTCCCATGAATATTTAGGAATCCATCACTTTGACCCAAAGCTTGGATTTGGGAGTGCTTACATTTGTTGGAAAAATTTCGACAAGTAGAAGACAATAATATTTTCCATACATTCCTTTAAGATAATCGAGGAGAAGAGAAATATTAATGCCCAATCCCCTTGAAGGTTAATAAGGGGTTCAAGTGTGTTACAGAATGGTATTAGAGATGATTTCAAACTCTTGGCTTGAATGGGTCGCCAAGGTCGCTTAAGCATATTAAAAAGGAACTTTTGTGTTGTCTAGAACGCATATATTTAAAATACCAATAGAAAATGCTAGTGATGTTGTTGTTTCAACACGTAGGATGAATAAAAGTGAATGGTGAAGCATAGTATGGATGACACCTCAAACCTCAAAGACAAAGAGTCAGATGGTCATAGGGATAGAGAAACCCCTCCAAATTTGATGGCCACGGTAAGAAGTTTGAAGGAAGATAATGAGAGGCTTATGAGAGCCCATGCTGAGCAGGTCGAGATAAATGAGATCTTACTACAGAGCCTATCAAAAATTCAAAAATATCTACAACAAGGCCCTAGCAATGTTGAATTACAGTAGTCAGAGAGCGTTAAAACCCCTTCGAATGCTCAAAATAATGGATTGAATCATAGTGATGTAGGAAGGAGTTATTCCAAAAGAAAGCATCAGGATGCCACAAAAGGTGAAACAAGTGGAGGTATTTCCACAGATTCCTTTAGTCGGAAGACTACTTCAGGAGAACAACCCAGTAGTGAGACAGAGTCCAGCAGTCCTAAGAAGAAAAAGAGAAAGAAGTCTCAATGTTTTCTAACTCAAGAATTCAAGAAAGTGAAGCCGCCTATATTTGATGGAGAGATAAAAGAAGGAGAAGAATACGAAGCATGGTTGTTTGTCTTGAAAAAGTCCTTTCAAGTACATAACTACTCTGACAACACCAAGGACGGGATTGCAATATTGAACCTGAATGGAGGAGCCTCCATTTGTGGGAAGATCTAAAGGAAATTAAAAGGACAAAAGAGAGAAAATTGACATGGAAACAGTTTGAGAAAAACTTTTTAAAATCCTATCTATCCAAAAATTATTATGATGATAAGATAAAATAATTTCATGAGCTTAATTTGGTACAACATACCTTGGATGCATATGCAAAGATATTTATGGAACTATTGAGGTATGTTCCCCACCTTAAATATGAGAAGGAGAGAATCCAATGTTTTCTCAGTGGACTAACATAGTCCTACCAAGACCGAATTGAGTTTTACAAACCCAAGATGTTGGAGGAAACCATTTGGAAAGAAAAATGTTGGTACAATTAGTCTAAGCATAAGCATGAATTGTCCAAAGATTGGAAAAAGAAGGATAAGAGTGGATTCCATAAGAATGGATTCAAGTCCTTTCCTCTCAAGAATTTTTGGAAGGATTCACAGTCAATTCAACCAAACAAGAGTTAGCATCAACACAAATTTTTGTCTCAAAGTAGAAACAAACTAGCAGAGTAGGAAAGGGAAAGAACAAAAGAGCCCAAGAAAGGACCCTTGCAGCATTGGGGTTGTGGGGAGCCACATATGTTGAGTAATTTTCCCTATCGACAATAGGACGATCGAAGATTTTATAACTTATAGGAGGAAGCTACAGTCAATGACATAACCATGAGTGTGCCGAGAATTTATGCAGCGGTGGAGAACCAACAAGGAGACCACCAACTTTCCTCTATGGTGGAACTGAAAGGTATTATAACTGAACAATTAATCTATGTTTTAATTGACCCATGATATAATATTATTTATATTTCACCTCGAACGGTGGAAACCTATTCATTATAGAGGAAGAATCATACCAAGGCATGGTTAGTCCAGTTAGCCACTGAAATAAAGACGAAAGTGACATAGGTATTCAAAGCTTGTCCAATTAGGATGAGTGGATTTTAGACCCAAACAGTTCTGAACATCCTACCCCTTGGTTCATACGACATGTTTTTGGGCATGGATTGTTTGGACGCTCATAAAGAAAAATTAAATTGTTACGAGAAGATATTAGAGTGTGAAGATGAGAGGGGAAACACCAAAATCTTGCAAGGCATTCAAAATCTAGTCGCCGTGAGGAAAATAATAGCATTGCAGCTTAAGAAATTTCACATAAAAGGGTGTCCCTTATTTGATATACAAATTTTAAACTCAGAAGAAGGAAAGGAGCTAAGGGATAAATACCATCCAATGTTGTGGGAGTATAGAGATGTATTTCCTGAGGAAGTGCTCGGATTACCTCCTAAGAGAGACCTATATTTTTCAATCAATCTTGTGCCTGGAGAAGTGCTAGTTTCGAAATTGCCTTATAGGATGAGCATGCCAAAGTTGGTAGAACTGAAAATGCAGTTGAACAAAATGATGGATAAGGGCTACATTAGTCCAAGTGTATCTCCATGGGGATAACCAACTCTATTTGTAAAGAATAAAGATGGTACCCTAAGACTATGCATTGATTACACGTAGTTGAACAAGATGAACATAAAAACAAATACCCTCTACCTAGAATAGAAAATCTCTTTGATCAAATTAGAGGGGATATAGTCTTTTCAAAAATAGAATTGAGGTCAATTTATCATCAATTTAGGAATAAAGATGAGGACATCTACAAAAACAACCTTCATGACAATATATGGGCACTATGAGTTTGTTGTGGTGCCATTCGGGCTTACAAATGCCCCAACTACATTCATATAATTACAAAGAAAGGGGAAGAAGTTTGTGTGGTCACCATAGTGCAAGAATAGATTTTGGCAACTGAAGAAGATACTAACTAATGCCCCTGTGTTAAATATTGCATACCCAGAAAAAGACCTTTTGGTTTGCAGAGATGTTTGCAAGGAAGGACTTGGAGGATTTATCATGCAATATGGGCAAATGGTTTGTTATGAATCACTAAAAATGAATGAATATGAGAAAAAAAATGTTACCCATGACCTGAAACTCACAGTGATTGTGCACGCACTAAAAATATGGAGAGATTACCTGCTCGAGAGGAGGTTTACCCTCATGAATAATCATTGTGGTCTAAAGTATTTATTTGACCATATGAGGTTGAATTCTAGATAGGCTAGGTGGATGGCATTGATTAGCGAATTCGATTTTGAAATCAAGCACATAAAATGGAAAGAGAAAAAAGTAGTCGATGTGCTCATTCAAAGTGTTTGGACCATACACTTAGTAGTAGAAAGTGTAGGAGGTCCCAACATTCAGCAGAGGATTGAAACCTTCTTGTAGGAGGATGAGTTCTTCAACAAAGTGAAGGAAATACTACAACAAGAATCTAAGGAAATGAAGAACGAAGGATATCATCTAAGGACTAATGGTATTTTTTTGTACCATAAAAAACTGTATGTGACTAATTCAACATAAATGAGGTGCCTAGTTATGGATGAATTCCATAAAAGGCCATATGTGGGTCACCCCGGTTGCCAAAAAATGATGACAACTGTTAGACAACTACACTATTGGCCAAGAATGATGCAAGACATCACATGTTATATTTCTAAATGTTTGGAGTGCCAACGGGTAAAATTCGAACATTGATAACCTGTTGGACTATTGCAACCCATACAGATACCAGAATGGAAGTGGGAAGTGATTTCCATGGACTTTATAACAGGTTTACCCAAGATAATCAAGCAACATGATGAAATCATGGTTTTGGTAGATAAATTGAGAAAGGATGATCATTTTATTCCCATAAATTCTACTTATAAATCCATAGACATTGTGAATGTTTTTATGAAGGAGATATTCAGATTTCACAGTTTTCTCAAAACGATAATTTCAGACATAGATGCTAAGTTCACCTTAAAGTTCTAGAAAATCTTGTTTGTTGGTTTAGAAACAAAATTGGATTTTAGTACGACCTACCATCCTCAAACATATGCTCATACCAAGAAGGTGAACAGAGTGTTAGAAGACATGTTACAGATGCATTTTATGCATTGGCCCAAGAAGTCAGAGGAATATCTACCATTGGTGGAATTCATATACAAAAATGGTTATCAAGAATCATTGAAGATGAGTCCATTCAAGGTTTTGTATGGCAGAAACTGCAGAGTCTCAATTAGTTGGGACAATCCTATAGACAAAATTACACTTGGAATGAAATTGTTGAAAGAAATGGAACAAGCCATGGTTAATACAAAGTAGAATCCAAATATTGCTCAATATAGAGATAAGAGATATGTTGATAGTAAAAGAACTCCAAGAGAATTCAAAATAGGAGACCATGTGTGTCTCTTATTGAAAACCAGGAGAATTCCCTAAGAATGGGGATGTGTGCTAAGTTGGCTCCTTGATATTGTACATCATTTGAAATCCTAGAGAGAATAGCACCAGTAGCATATAGACTTTCTTTACCACCTACTATTAAATAACATAATGTATTCCATGTGTCTTTGTTGAAGAAATATATACACGATTCTAATCATGCCATTTATTGGATTGTAATACAGGTGGGAAAAGAGGGAGAATTTCGACTAGAAACTCAATGCATCCTAGAAAGGAAAGAAACCATGCTCTGGAACCAAGCCATCATGCAGGTCAAGGTACAATGGAAGCACTTTGGAGAAGATGAAGCTACATGGGAGATGGAATATGCCATGAGATTGGCATACCCATTTTTTCTTAATGTATAATTGTAAATACACGGTGTTTTAAGACATCGAGTAAAGTTTTTCCTTTAAAGGGGAGGGGAATGTAACACCCCATTTTTTTGCAATATTGTAATTATATACAAAATTAATATATTAATCTTATGAGGCATGTAATTATATTTTAATATAAAACACCAAGTCACTGATTGAGAGGGAACAACCTTGATAGTATTGGCCATGATACACCAAAGAAAATTGATTCAGTAGAGGACTGATTGATATGTTGCAGGAGGTGGAATTGTGATGTATTAAGTGAGGAAAATGGGAAGCTTTCACAACAAGATAATCGACACTCCAAACATAAATTAACACAACCTACCATCACACCATACTTTACATGAGAGCCATGCGACCATTGAATAAGTCACAAAAGTGGTTGAGGAAAAATTAATGACTGATGATAGTCAGTCTGTGCGAAATAAAAGTTGATTAAATAACTAACAGAGTCTACCATGGAACCACCCTCAGACTAGAAACTCACAGATGATGGATGGAGTCTATAGGACATCTCGATAATTTCTCAGGGACGAAGAATAACACAGAGAGAATAGAGACACCACAGAGAACTTGGGAAGAAGAGATAGGCACAACAATTAAGAGAAGGAGGCATAGTCTAATAAGGGGAAAAAAATGTGCATAATATCAAAGTGTCGATTGAGGAAGAGAAGGAACAAAAGAGAACTTGTTTGAGTTGTTATTGATCACCCTGAGTAGAGAAGACCCAGATCCCTAAATTGGAGCCTTAGAGGGCTGGAACTTGGTGCTTACTGGACATAACTCAACAATGGTAAGGGGAGTTCACTGAGGGACTATTGATAACAGAAGGGAATCCCTTGTGCAAAGGAAATCTTTTTGAGAAACCACCAAATAAACATGAGGAGACCTAAGCTCAATGGGAGGTGGAAAATTTTGTTGTCTCAGAGGAGGAAGGAGAGTAACCTTCCTAGGCCATAACAATATTAGATCCCTACTGATTTAGTTTCCTTGGTGGTATTATGGCTTGGAACAGGGGTGGCGTGCTATAGGAAGTCACTCTGTAGAAAGGCCTAAGGTCAAGAGGAAAGGAGTCCTCTTTTAATCAGTCATATTAGATTATTTCCTTCATAGATAAGTGCTCACATGCCTTGAATATATTTATGACCGATGTATTTATATGTGTATGAAATTTCTTGCATGCATGATCATTTCATATGTATGAGCCTATAGTTGGATGCCTGAATTTTAGGATCAATATAGAATGTAATCCCCTAGATGGTAAACTGATGTGAATTCGATCGTTCCATTTCCTAGGTGAAAATACTATGAGTCATGCCTGATTCTTTGTAAGGATTCATACTCTTCAATGGTGTTGAATGGTCCAAACCCCTGGGAAGGATTGGACTGAGTTGCTGCAAAATTCAAAATTTATCTGAGTCCCCAGGAAGACTGATTATCTTCCCTTAAAAATCTAGTGTTAGTATGCAAAGGGATCATAATCACCGATCTCACAGTTTGGGAGATCTCGATCCTTCGTCGATAGAGTGTATTTTCTGGGAGAAACAAGTGTCGAGACTAGTAAAAGGTTTGATAACACCAAAAACCTAAGTGCTAACAAGGACCGTCGATTTAGACATTAGTATGTGTGGAGAAATCCTAACCATTGATCCATAACTCCTTGTTAAATAGAAAACCTTACCATCGATGTCGAAGCCCTATCTTTCACTTAGGCGAGAATTGGGGAGATGACATCACAGTGACATCTCAGTGACAAGGTTTTCCACCTTGGAAACCCATGCGTTGCGAGGAGTGACAAGTGTCCCTCTGTGGTTGGTCATTGGAGCATGATTGGTTCCTATTGAGAAAGGGAGTTCCCTTGGGCCCTTCATGGGCATTTGTGACCATCATATCAATAGGGACTACCCCAAGAATCCTAGACCATAGGATCTCGACATGTCGTCATCAAAAGTAGGGAGAGTGCAAACCCAAGAGCAAGAGAAAACGTCAATGATATCCTCATAGGTGATGAAACGAGGATCGTTGATATCTCGATGAGCAGGAGAAACCTCAGTCATCGATCACCTATGAAATTTTTCCAAAGGGAAAGAAAAGATGATGAGGTCACATAATTATGTGGCATGCCTACAAGGCAACCGAGATGTTAGAATGATAAGTGTCAGTTGGTGGTTGGTTGACAAGAGTTAGAGAGGAGAGATACATTGATATGCGTTGAGCTCGTTAGATATAGGATGGGGAGATCTGAACCATCGATATGGACATGTCATCATCGGATGAGAGGGAGGTTGGCATGGTTACATCCGGCAAAATATTGTAGATGAAAAATATTCTACATCCAACGACATTTGTTGGTCTCGGTGGGCCTCATCCATACACTGTGAGAATCGTCGATATACGGGTTTTAACCCCCACACAAAGAGATGTCTTTGAAGTGCCCCTATCCATCAATATCTTATATTTTTAACTGTAGGATCTTGGGAAAGATTACCTTAGAGCATCATCATCAGAGGTCAATGATTAAGGTCGAGTCTATTGGATATTGAATCCCGATGATGATGAGAGGAGGGCCAAAAGTTCATACTGGAGACCCGACATGTCACCACTACATGGTTGGCACGAAAAATGAACAACAACGTGGAAACCACATGGGGTTGAGATGAAACTTGGCTAATGAAGGCCCTATAATCTTTAGGAATCCATAACTTAGACCCCAAGCTCATATTTGGGAGTGGTTACAGCCGTTGGAAAATTTTCGACAAGTAGAAGATAATAATATGCTCCATACATTATTTTAAGAGGGTTGAGGAGAAGCGAAATCTTAATTCCCCATCTCCTTAAAGGTTAATAAGGGGGTCGGGTGTGTTAAAAAAATTGGGGTGTTACACTGCTATTTTTTTAGTGTCCTCGGTGAACATCACCTTACAAGTGTTCATATATATATAAAAATTACATAAACAATTCAGAACAAATGCAAGTATGCTTCCCGCATTACATATTTTATCTCCCAAGTCACATATTCAGGGCTATAATAGGTCCACTAAACCTTTACCCACCTAATGGATTTGTTCCAGAGAACCTTGATTTTTTTATCTAGGATACACACTGGCTCTACCCAAAATTCCCCTTTTAGCTCCACCCAAATCATATTCTAATCAATGGCATGGTTAGGATCATGCACATACTTTTTCAATAAAGATACATGAAATACATTATGCACATACATGGATGCAAGAAACACATTCATATAGGAAATTGGCCCTATCTTGTATAGTATCTTGAATGGTCAACAATATCCAACTGCCAACTTGGGACAACTTCCCAACTTTAGTGAACTTCTCTTTGGTTTTACTTTTAGGAAAACATGTTCTACCACTTGGAATTATCTAAATTATCTAACTACTATACATTTTTTTTTCATCTCTTTTCTACTTGTCATGGGCTTCCTTCAAGTTATGTTTTATTTTAATCATTTTATCTTCCATATTATTGATCATTTTAGGCCAAAGAACTACTTTCTCTGCTGGATTATCCCAAATCACTAGAGTATTGCACTTTCTTCCATACAATGCTTCAAATGGGATAATTTTCAATGATGCTTTATACCCATTGTTATATGAAAATTATACTAAATGTAAATAATCTTCCCATTTATATGGCTTATCCATCACATACGTTCTTATCATGTATGATGTTTGATACCCATTATTGTATGAAAATTCTACTAAATGTAAATAATGTTCTCAATTATATGGCTTGTCCATCATATACATTCTTAGCATGTATTCAATTACTTGGTTGACCCTCTTTGTCATCCCATCTAACTTTGGGTGATATATTGTACTAAAATACAACTTTGTTCCAAATCCTTTAAATAATATCTTCCATAAATTTGACATGAACATGGAATCTCTATTAGAACTAATTTCCTTAGTCACACCATGTAGTCTGGCAATTTTATTCATGTAAATATCAATAATGTTGGATTCCTTTTGAGTTAACTTTATTGGAATAAAATGGGAAGCCTTTGTGAGTTTATCCACCACTACCATGATGGAATCACGTTTCTTCATTATCATGGGAAGATTGGTNCACACACACACACACACACACACACACACATGTTGATGAATGCAGCTATGTGAGACATTCTCCAGCTTACAAACCTGTGAGGTGTGGATCATTGGACCTATGTGAAGTCTTTCTCTTAGCTTACAAACCTGAGAGAAAGCCTATAAGAAGGGTATGTGGTTCTTTCCTAAGATAGATCTAGGAACGTAGAGATGACCTCCTCCATTCATAGAGTGAGAAGAAATCCAGATGATTATCCAGTGGGAAAGGTGATCTGATGAGTTGGACGTGCCTGTGGATGAGCACAAGGTGAACATGTGAAATCCCAAAGTGTTGGGTGCATCATCATGTGAAAAGAAATGAAGATGATGTGTTAGCCTCCTATGATTAGCAGAGTTTATGAGAAAAGTCAAGATGATTCTCCTATGTGAGGCAGTGGAAAAGAAGATCTGTAGAGTGGACGTGCCTGTGGATGAGCACAAGTGAATGTGTGTAGATTTGGTTCTTCTGTGTAATTCAATGATCCAAAGCTATGACATCCCTATGGATGTGCCCCTAGTGGATGAGCACTAGTGGGTGTATGATATCCTTTGTTATATGTTGTTCAAGAGTCAGACCTTCCTGCAACCCTAATTTTTATGTAAAGGGTACAGGTCGACCACACCTTAATGTGATTAATAATAAATGTAAAAGATAATTAATATGGTTAATAATAATAATAATAATAATAATGTGACTTAGAGCGGTCGGACCTATTGAGATAATAGACGCCTTTGTTGATTGGACAAGTCTAATATAAGTAAGGGATGATTCCCCATTATGGAATCATACCTTTCTTATGAGTTTAATGGAAATTTCAACAAATACATCTACTTGGGAAAAGGTGTGCACCTCTCTTGGGCGCTTGTCTTCTAGGGCTTGAGCACCCTCTTGTGTGCTAGGTATTTCTTGGTGGTGAAGGTATTTCTCTTGAAGAATATAGCAAAGGATTTGGCTGGGTTTTCTTCCCTTGTTGAGAAGGGTTTCCCAGGATACTTCTTGTGTTCTTGTGCATGGTCTCTCTTCTTGTTATCTTGGTTGTTGCAACATTATTGTTTATGGTTAAGTGAAATGATAAAATGGAATGAACTTCATGCTTAACCTAGCTTATGAAAAATAAACAACTCTCTCTCTCTCTCTCTCTCTCTCTCTCTCTCT
>ML798798.1:102434-112815 GCA_009831015.1 Picea engelmannii
GCCGCGTTGGCTGGGGCCGTGGATGTTTCCCCGTAGGGGTTTTACCACGTGAAAACATCGGTGTGTTGATCTTTGATCTGGTTATGTGAGTGGTTACTGAAGGTGTTCATCCTCTGTTGGAATACCTGTGTTGTCGAACAGAAGTTGATTATTTTTTCTCATCCTGAAATTAGTCATATATAAGTCATTTTGGTATTTGTTCTATAACTTTTTATTATTGAAGGTTCAAACTGTGAAATTTTCAGAAGTTTAAGAAGTCATATCAGAGTACTACAGGATGAAATTTTAGATTCATAAGGAATCAAGGTTCAGATATGTATTAGGACAGGTAATACTCACCTATACAAATATTAATGATCTGCCTTCTGAACTTACAATCGACATAATTTATTATTGGAAGATGTATTTTTGGTGATTCAAAATTTGTGATAAAGAGGAAAAATAGGAGCATTATTGTTTTCTCACATGGTAAAGTGTTCTACTATAAATAATATTGGTACTCATAAAAAATAAAACATGGAATTTGAATAAAGTGAAGACTTAGAAAACAAGCTAACACATTTAAAAAGCCAAGTTGATGAAATGAATGCTAGTATGTTGAAACCAGTGGATTTATGACATTCTAAAGAATACCTTCGAAAGAAAATGAATGAAAATTGGGAACATAAATAAAATAGGATGAATTGAAATCGGGAACATGTGGAAAAGAGGATGAATGGAGATAAGGAACATATGGAAAAGAGGATCAATGAAAATTGGGAACATATGGAAAAGAAGATGGAAAAATTGAAAAAATCCATGTATGATGTCTTCTTAAACACCCTATATGAGGCATTCCCTAAAGTATATAAAAATATGGATGTAAATCTTGAAAATAAAGACAACGCGATTGTTGACACTCCATTACATATGGGGAGTATTTTGTCACTTTTGGAGACCACAAATTTTGAATCTCAAAATCATTATCATTTGGTACTCCAAGATCCACATCATCAAGGATTCAAGTTAACACCAAGGAACTACTTCATTCTAAATATAAATATAAGGAAGTTTGACGGTAAATATCCTATAACATGGATATTCTAGATGCAGCAATACTTTGATCTACACCAAGTTTCAAGCTTACAAAAGGTACCTATTACATCTTTGTATTTATAAAATGATCAATTTGTTTGGTATCAATGGATTTGTGAAAGAAAAAATAATTTAATTATCTCCTAGTCCATTTTTATGGTTGAATTGATATCACATTATGGGAATATTAAGAGAAATACATTTTTTATTCAATTGATAAATCTTCGGCAAAAGGGTCCAATTACAAAGAACATTCAACAATTCTAAAAACTCAGTCTCAGGGTAAAGACCATTCGTAAGCACAATTTGTTAGAACTCTTTATGGGAACTCTAAAGGAAAACATTCAACATGAGGTGTGTCTCTTTGAAACTAAATCCCGAGAGAAATCTTTTAGTATGGAAAGGAAAGAATAAAACAAAAATATGGCTAATAGAAGGGTTTCCTCTAACAATTATAGAGAGAACCATGTTCCCCATCCTAACCTCAATCAACCAACAAGGTTGACACCTCAACAAATGGATGAAAGAAGAGAAAAGGCACTATGTTTCAATTGTGACAACAAGTACAGTAAGGGGAATAAATGAGATGAGAATAAGTTATGCTACATAGACTGTGAAAAGGAAGAAGGTAAAGAACTAGAACCATCACAAGATCTAGATCTAGAAGATACTACTTCAACGAAATATTGTCATGCATTAGCTGGCATTAGTACCCCACAAACCCTCAAGATACAAGGTGCTAGCACTCTGTAAATTTTGTCCGGATGAATAGAAGAATGATAGAGGTAATTGTTTCAACCAACTTCAGAGTTGGGCACTAGCCTTCTCAACTCAGAGAGGGATCTCTCGTGTCACTTGATCTTTCTTTGGAAATTGGTGGCTAGATTGGTTTGTTTTTTTTTTTCTTTATAAATTTGTTGGCTAGGAAGGGGAGGGACACTTTGGGCTATGGAGTCAAAATTATGAAATTGAATGAAAAAAATAATTAGCCAGTAGAACTCTTTAGAGGATAAAGGCTAAATGAGGCAATGAATCTGAGTTGTAAATCAAAATTTGCAGAGTGTAAGAGGAAAGGGGAAAAACAAGTAACTGCATCAGAACATTAATAAAATGAATTCTGAAATAGCTAGGAATAAATACACACAGTTTAAATTGTTTTAGCTGAGAGTGTCACATGACAAATTATGGGAATTTAACTCTGTAATTTAAACAAACGAAAATGTAAATGGAATAAAGTATTACAGGAAATACATACAACGAAATAATACAAAACTCATATCATCACCATTAGAATATTTTCATAGAGACTTCAAAAGCTTATGCATGTGTATTCAATTCAGTTCCAGAAAATTACAATAAAGTTCAGAAAAACCAGAACCATGCCCTTGCACTTCTGCCAGCCATTAATACACTCAGAACCTCTAATACTTATACAATTTGAGTTCCTTTAGTGTGCAACCCGTTACAATAACTGAAATGAAACACTACATCTTCTACAATGATTACAAATGACAGTTTTGAGAAAAAACGTTTCATGATCCCTACAAATTCATTTGATTCTCCAGCTCCTTCCTCTACCACGTTCTCTTTGAAACGTCACTTATACTCTTTCAAATATAATTTCATTTATCCATATTCTCCTTAAATATTTGGGAATAGTATATTTGAATAAAATAATTCCCAAATATTTTTCTATCTTGTAGAATTATATTTCCATAATTTAATTCATGTCTGTGGATTTTAAAACCATTTATTGTTTGGCCCAATTCACCATTTCACTGTAAAAAACATTTACTGTTACTATTTCCCTGTGAAAAACATTTACTATCTGATGTTTTTCCAATTTACCGTTTCACTGTGAAAAAACATTTACTGTGTGTGTTTTTCGAGTTTACCGTCTTTGGTAAAATAACTTTTATATTCTTCTTTTACTTCTGTAAATATTTGTATAAAGAATTATCCAAGTTTTCATGTGCATCTTCCCATTTAAATATTTTTCATGGAAATAAACATTAATTTCTTTAATTTTTAAAACTTAAATCTTACCTATGTAAAACCTTTTCACCGCGAGGAGGAATTTCATTTATTGGAAATTCCATAATTGTTGTTGAAATGCACTCCTGGAAAAATGTCGCACATTAAAAATATGATAAATGGTGCATTTATTACATTGGGCTTCGACTGGAGTGGTTTAATCCAAATTGCATTTACCCCCGATATGCTCCATGTAAAAACACGTGTCCATGAAAGAAACCACAGTAGTTTTCCTCGGCCCACCTTCACATAATTAACCTATCGCTACTTCAATCCCCGATATGTATGTGCGCCCTCCATCCAACCTTTGACTTTTCCACATTATAAATTGAGATTATTTCCCGTGATTTGACGTGATTCCATAAATTAAATATTGGATTAAATATTAATATAAATATTTTAATATAAAAATATTTGTATTAATAATAATAAACCCTTTTCTATTTTCTAAGGACTTTGGGCATATGAGGCTTAACACATGACTTTGTTGATAGGATAAGGGTACTTAATAAAATAAATATTTTTTATTTTCAACGGGAATATGAAAATAAGGGTAAACATTAATGAAGTGATGGAACTAAGGGATTTAGATAAGTGTTAAGGCTAGGTATAGGTTTTGGATATTTGCCAATTTTTTGACTCATGGAGGACATGATTGTTTTGGATTATCAGTTGAGTGAAGGATTTAGGTGATGGGAGCTTGACGAAGCTAGTGAAAAAATTTGAAAATCTGAGTGGAAAAATAGCACAAGGGAAAGACGCTTTGGGAAAAATTAATACAAATTAGCAGGTGATAACATAGGCTCCTATTGGGGATGCTATCCTCCCTGTGAGGTAGTAAAGAACAGTAGACCACGTGCCTGATCCATTGGGATTCTCCCAAAACATGTGTGTGTACCCTGCTCTGACCTGTCACTGGTGTCTGCTGAAAACCAAACTCTGCACATTGCTCTCAACCAGATACTGAACACTGAATACAGGTCACTAAAATCTAACTATACACAATACTGGAAATCCAAACTGAAAAATGTTTGACCAACCATATTATTTACACACTCCTACCTACTCTAACTGCTAAAATGAACTATCAATCAAGTGAAATCAAAATGCCATTGCAACCATGCAAGAATTTTATCCATTGTTTGTTTACTTTGCACAATCTTGCTCCAAATCCTGCTTACTGATAATTCATTCAAAAATTCATCCATAAATCCAAATCTCAAAAAATTAAAAACATTTGGATTGTTCATTGCCTCCAACAAAACTGCAAATGGATCCTCTAAAATATGCACAAAACAACAATCATGTTTCACCCCTTCCACTGCATTCTTGTTTTCATGTGATTTAACATGTTGATTTCCACCAAGAGGCTAGGAAATCTGTTGAGACTACTGGAAATAACAATCTTCCGAATCAGAAGACAGTGTTGGTTGAAATGAAACCGCTGGAGGAAAGAAATCCATGTCTAACAATGTTGTTGATTTACTATCATCTTTATTTCCAAGATGGTAGTTGAGCATAGGTTGTGAATCTGATCTGAGATAACCTTCCATATAATCAGCCACACGATCATTAAATGCATGAGAAGGTTGTTGGTCTTCCTCACTGATAACCATTTTCTCATGTAAAATAGTGCCACTGTGAATGCAATCAGACTTTCCTATTTCCTTTGTTATCTCATGATTTGCTTTCAACAATTCAAAGGAAGAAAAACATAATGGAAGATAGTTTTCATTTTCAAATCCACTTCTTTCTTCATATTTAACATTATGCCTAGAGGATTTATGATTTGAAACATTATAGACATTTTGTTTCAACAGTTTGAAAGAGGAAAAACACAATGGCAAGGTTCTTTCACCTGATTTAAAACCTTCTTCATTTTCTTCACATCTTTCATAGGCACATTTGTTGAACACACTCATTTTTAGATTCGTTTTCGACCAATAGCTGCAAATTTGTACTAACAAGACCTTCTATGTAACAAGTACCAGGGTCATCAAACACATGAGAAGATTGCTACAATTTATTGTCAATTTTTTTCAGTGAATTGGTGTGATTTGGCATTAACACAAATTCCTTTGCTTCAATGATGATATTATGATTTTCTTTCAACAATTTGAATGAAGAAAAGTATAAAGGTAAATAATTCCCTTCAGCTGATTCAGTGCTTTCTTCTTTGTAACTTTGATATGTAGGTTGATTCCTCTCATTACACTGCTGAAAATGAACATTTTCTGATAGAGAACATGCAGTTGGTTGTTCTAGGGAATCAACATCATAATCATCATCACATTCATCATATATAGGAAAATCAACAACATATGAAATGTCATCTAACAAGAACAAACTTGGAACATCAACCTATTCTTCAACAAATTGATTTGAAAACTCATCTTCTTGTCTGTCTACAAATGAATACATAAAACAACCAACCCCCTGCTTATCATGGGATGGATCAGAAGCTAAATCAACACATCCTCTTTCAACAAGTGGAATATGATTTTTTTCAAAATAATTGACATTAAAAACTTCAAGAGGGCATATGATATTACTAACTCTCTGCTCAAGATTCAAATCAATCGGTTTTTGTTCATATTTATTGTTATTTTCTTTAGCATCTAACTCCTCATTTTGAATCTGTTTACATGCTTGGATATTGTGTTGAATCTTTTGAGCATCATTAAACATTTACTATAAGGATTTAGGTATTCTTTCCATTAGGAGGAAATACAAATCTGGATGAAGAGTTGTTGTATAATGGAGCATAGCAGCAACGTCAGTGGGTTGAATTTCTTTGGGAAAATTGTAATAAATACCGAAAAACCTTCTACTGAATGTAGAAATAGTTTCATTTCTCTGCCTCTTCAAGGCATAGAACCTTATAAGTTGTAGATCCAAAGATTTATTCTTTCCCCAAAACTTTAAAAAGACATTCTTCAATTCCTCCCATGAGCTAATTGTCTCTGGCTGCAAATGTTTAAACTAGTCTTTGGTGTCCCCTTTCAAGGATTGAGAAAAGGTCCTCATACAAAAATCATCATGGTCAATATCAAACAAATCTATAAAATTATCAAACCCTTGGATGTGTTTTTTAGCTGAGATGACATCAGGTTCCCCATCAAACACAGGTAGGTATTTATAGTGCTCAAGAGGAAAATCATGAAGGACTTGAGGTAATTTTAAGGGTTTGTATCTATGATGAATCTTGGAGGGTGTTGGATCAAGTACAAGAGTTGAAATATCAGCTTCGGTTTCATGAGGCTCATGAACTTGTTTATGATCATCACATGGCTCAGATGGATCTTTTTGTTATCAAAATTAGTGATACAATGAGGATATGTATGTACAAATTTAAAAGCAGGATATACAATTGAAATATTCTCATGATCATCATTATAATGCAATAGTTAAAGAAAAATGTGTTTGACATGTTCAAGGAAGGACTAGAGGCAACTTATAACAAACAACAAAATGCCTTAGAAGAAATCCAAATTTAAGTACTTGTTTTCTTCCATAATGTCTTTTCATACCTCTGTCAAGGGATCTCATCTTCTAGTGGAGTATCTAAATTAAATTCGAAGCTTGAATGGAGTCACCAATAATGTTTTGGAAGCTGGATTATGCATTGAGAGTGGAGTCACCATTGAAGATTTTAATTTCTAGATTCTTCTACCAGTGGAATCACCTTCAAACTGATTTTTGATGTGTGGAGTCGCCATAGAAGGAATACAACCAATATGTGCCTAAGTGTTTGTTTCTCTCAGACCTTAGAACTCAACCATGTTGCTCTTTCCCAGGGAAAATTTTTCAATTTCATCCTCGACAACGACGCCAGAATGTTAGCACTCTTTAAATTTTGTCTGGCTGAATAGACAAACAATAGAGGTAACTGTTTCAACCAACTTCAGAACTGGGCACTATCCTGCTCAACTCAGAGAGGGATCTCTCGTGTCACTTGATCTTTCTTTGGAAATTGGTGGCTAGATTTGGTTTGTTTTGGGGTTTTTTTTATAAATTTGTTGGCTAGGAAGGGGAGGGGCACTTTGGGCTACGGAGTCAAAATTCTGAAAGTGAATGAAAACAATGATCAACCAGTAGAACTTTCCAGAGGATAAAGGCTAAATGAGACAATGAATCTGAGTTGTAAATTGAAATTTGTAGAGTGTAAGAGGAAAGGGGAAAAACAAGTAACTGCATCAGAGCATTAATAAAATGAATTCTAAATTAGCTAGGAAGATATAAACATAGTTTAATTTTTTCAGAGAGTGTCACAAGATGAATTCTGGGCCTTTAACTCTCCAATTTAAACATACGAAAATGTAAATGGAATAAAAGGTTATAGGAAATACATAAAATGAAGGAAGACAAAACTCATATCATCACCATTAGAATCTTTTCATAGAGACTTCAAAAGCTTCTGCATGTGTATTCAATTCAGTTCCAGAAAATTACAATAAAGTTCAGAACCATGCCCTTGCACTTTTGCCTGCCATTAATACACTAAGAACCTCTAATACTTATACAATTTGAGTTCCTTCAATGTGCAACCAGTTACAATAACTGAAATGAAACGTTACAGCTTCTACAATGATTACAAATGACAGTTTTCAGAAAAAATGTTTCATGAACCCTGCAGATTCCTCTGACACTCTAACTCCTTCCTCTGCCACGTTCTCTTCTAAATGTCACATATACTTTTTCAAATATGATTGCATTTATCCATATTCTCATTAAATATTTGGGAATAATATATTTGAATAAAATAATTACCAAATATTTTTCTATCCTGTAGAATTAAATTTCCATAATTTTTATTGTTTGGCCCAATTCACCATTTCACTGTAAAAAAACATTTATTGTTACTATTTCCCTGTGAAAAACATTTACTGTGTAATTTTTTTCCAATTTACCATTTCACTGTGAAAAAACATTTACTGTGTGTTTAATTTGTAAAACTTAAATCTTACCTCTGTAAAACCTTTTCACCTTGAGGAGGAATTTCATTTATTAGAAATTCCATAATTGTTGTTGAAATGCACTCCTGGAAAAATGTTGCTACTTCAATCCCCAATATGTATGTGTGCCCTCCATCCAACCTTTGACTTTTCCACATTATAAATTGAGATTCGTGCCCATGATTTGACATGGACTTTGGGCATATGAGGCTTAACACATGACTTTGTGGATAGGATAAGGGTACTTAATAAAATGAATATTTTTTTATTTTCAACGGGAATATGAAAATAAGGGTAAACATTAATGAAGTGATGGAACTAAGGGATTTAGATAAGCGTTAAGTCTAGGTATAGGTTTGTGATATTTGACTCATGGAGGACATGACTATTTTGGATTATTAGTTGAGTGAAGGATTTAGGTGATGGGAGCTTGACGGAGCTGGTGAAAAATTTGAAAATTTGAGTGGAAAAATAGCACAAGGGCAAGACGCTTTGGGAAAAAATAATACAAATTAGCAGGGGATAACACAAGGATACATCCAAAAGAAAAAGGTAACAATGTTGATTGATTTTGGTAGTACCCATAACTTCATCAATTACAAATTATCAAAAGCTCTCAATTCCTTTGAATATCCAACACCAAAGTTTCAAGTAATGATTGCAGATGGAGGTACGATAAATTGTTTTAGGAAGTGACATAGTATTAATATCAATATGTGGGAGTATATTTTGGATAGTCCCATGATTTCCATCCAAATGGGTGGTGTTGATGTTGTATTAGGGGTCCAATGGTTCCACTCATTGGGGATAGTGGCCCTTAATTTTCAATATCTTTTCATGAGATTTTCCTCAAAAGGAAAGGAAATTGATCTTAGAGGTATCCAAGGGAAAACCTTTAAGGTTATAATATCTAATAGCATGATACAATTACTAAACAAGGTACACCATGGTGTAATTGCACAATTGTGGTCACTAGATGTTCAAGCATGTATGTCTTGTTCTCCATTGGATCTACAAATAGTTATCAACAATCATTCCAAGGTATTTGGAGAAATGACTAAGGGTGTTCCACCTTCTCGAGATCATGACCATGATATTCATTTGAAACCAATAAGTTTACCACCTAAAATTAGGACTTACATGTATTCATATGCACATAAGAGTGAGATTGAGTGTATGATAAAATAAATGTTAGAGGTCAACATCATTAAAACTAGCCAAAGTTCATTGTATTCACTGGTCATGATGGTTACAAAAAAAGATGGTTCTTGGCATATGTGTCAATATTACAAACAACTCAACAAAATGACCATCAAATATAAGTTTCCTTTTCCCGTCATTAATGAATTATTAAACAAATTGCATGGATAAATTTTCTTTACTAAGTTGGATCTTCATTCGAGATATCATCGAATCAACATGAGGTGGAAAGAAATTCCTAAAACATCATTTAGAACACATGAGGTTCATTATGAGTTTTTGTCTATGCCATTTGGACTTACTAATGCATCTTCAACATTTCAAATCTTGATGAATTCTATTTTCAATCCCTTAGAAAATTTGTGTTAGTATTTTTTGATGACATACTGATCTACAACAAATGTTGGGAAGAACGTGTACAATATGTTGACATAGTATTACAACTATTGGAAGAGAAACAAATTTATACAAATCATTCAAAGTGTGACTTCGGGGTTCGAGAAGTGAAATATTTGGGTCATATTTTATCTCATGAAGGTGTAAAAGTGGACCCTAACAAAATTAAAGATATGAGGGAATGGTCAATTCCCAAACCCTATAAGAAACTTAGAATATTCTAAGGATTGACAGGCTATTACAATAAGTTTGTCAAGAACTATCGTCAAATAGAATCATATCTAAGAACATTATTAAAGAAGGAAACAATTTCTTGGACTCAAGTGGCAACCAAAGAGTTTGAAAAAATTAAGTAGGGTATGTGTACAACTCATGTCCTATCCACACTTGACTTCACAAAAACATTTATTGTGGAGTGTGATGCCTCAGGCCATGGAATTGGTGCAACTTTAATGAAAGAAGGAAGGCCCATTTGCTTTGAAAGCATCCAACTTAAAGGAAAAAACTTACTAAAACCCAATTATGAAAAATAAATGTTGGCCATACTACATGCAATTAATAAATGGTTCCCTTACCTAATAGGAAGAGAACTCAAAGTAAAAAAAACTTAGTATAGTTTGAAGTACTTCTTGGAGAAACAATTATCTTCAAATGAAATAATCCCCCATTCTCTCTCCCTCTCTCACTCTCTCTCTATCCCCCCCCTCCTCCTCTCTACCTCG
>ML798798.1:119293-138360 GCA_009831015.1 Picea engelmannii
TATATGTTGTAATATATATATATATATATATATATATATATATATATATATATATATATATATATATATATAATTTAAATAAATATATTTAAAAATTAAATATTAATTTTCATCCAACAACATTTCATTGGTAGAATATTAATTTTCAAAGATTATCTCTTATAAATCACTCTCTTTATATTGACAATCTATACTAAAATTAAACACTATAAGGTCATATTGGAATACTATTAAATTCAACAAAATTAATTTTGATAAATCTCATATAGCCACCAAGCGCCCACCCACGCTAGAGTAAGCCAATACCTCATTCTGATATGGCCCTGGTGTCACTGTGACATATAAACTAATTTTGATTTCATATTAGAAAGTAGGATTTTGATTTCATATTAGAAAGTAGGAAGATAAAAATGCTGATGGAATACAATAAATTAATAACATTTGTTATTATGAAAATTAGTACAATCACATTATTAACAGTGGTTGATTATAAACATCATTTTTCATAGTTACAAAATTAATGACTTCAATTTTACCAATTTTAAGGCTAGTAATTTTTTTTTTTTAATTAACATAAAATCTTGATAATCAAGAATTGTAACACACAATTCCTTCATGGTTCATTAGTAAATGTTAATTGAAAATTATTATATATTATGAATATGAGATCATATTTAATGTAAATATAATCTGGAGGATAACTGGTTACTTACTTTTCTATTTTGCATTCACCAACCTCAAATACAATTTAACTTAAGAAAAAGAAATAAAGCAATGCCATTTAAATAATATATATATATATATATATATAAACAAAGCCTCAAAATAATAAAAAGGGAACAAAGCCTATAGAGGATGCGGTACTTCATTTTTTTAATAAAAATAAATAAAACAGAGTATAAAACCATTTAATTATATAAAATTAATTTTAAATAAAGCAAATATTCAATAAAAATTAAACATAAATATATAAGAATTAAATTAATCATAAATTTTATATTAAATCAAAATAAATTTCTACATAAATTAATTAATTAAAACAAAATAAAAATTATCTTAAATTAATTTTTAAATGAAAAAAATAATATATATTAAAAAATAAACTATTTAAAAAAAAACAACAAACAACGACGCAACACACGGACCTATCGAGTGACGGTAAAGACGCAATAACCCGATCCATCAATGAAAACTCCACGCGTAACGGAACTTTCTCGCATAGTTAAAAAGCCAACGCCCATGCACAGGTTAAAAAAACCCAGCCGGAGTGAATAACATGATCGGGCAGGCCATTCTCTTCATAAATTATTGACATTAATAATCCGATTATCCGGTTAGCGTGATCCGCCATTATTATATTAATCACCCTAACGCTAATCACATGTATTAAGAATATTGGATGGATATCAAATCGTGACCATAAAAAAACGTTTCATTAAAAGCTTATTAATTCTACCCCTTACCCCCCCGGATGGGGTGCCACCTAGAGCAGCCGAGCCACGTGGTAATGAGCCAGGCTGGGCCTTAAATACAGGCCACCGGCTCCCATCCCCTCACCATTAAGGATGGGAGCAAGCTAGAGCATGGGCTCAGTCCTCCCACGTGAGTGAAGGGGAAGGACGCACAACGTACTAAGTAGATAGCTTTAATGACAGATCCATTCGCATCACTCCTCATGAATATCTACGATTTTCGCAGGGGACGGACTCATTTTGAATTCGAGCTGCAAAAGACGGGCATTTCTGAGCTCTAGTGTGGTTATTGCCGCCTCATCGTCGCCCTGACCACTGTTTGGCTTATCTACATGCCGAGGGAAAGAGGCAAGCCCCGCAGGGGCGCTGCCTAGTATGCCTTTGACGCTCGCCGAAGAAGACATAAAAATTTTGAGCAAGTGTTCTCCATGGCTCGGACACAACTCATCCACAAGGCTAGGAAGCCCAGAACGCCTCCCATGGCCTATGTAGAAGAAGTTATTCCAGAGGAATCCATTCAAACTCCTCCGGAACACCTACTCTTCACAGTTTCAGACAATTGGAACTCGCCTACTTGCTTTCCAGGGGAAACCACCATACAGGCCACCAAGGAACAACATAGCTCCCACAGAGGGGACGCCCAACGGGAGGAACCCCCTACTTGTTATATTGTCGAAGAATTTCCGGAAGACATGGACATGCAGAAGGCAACAAGTGCAGAAGAATTCTCCCTGCGTGCGGGCAACCGGACGGCTCAGCAGGAACAACACTCATCACGAGCTAGGGATGAGGCAATGGGAACGTCGGGAGGAAACACGACAGCAGAGGCGGAGGCAACACAACCAGAAGGTGCACTGTCGAAGAAACACTGGGAGAGGGAGGGCGGCACGGCTCCTATGCCACGTCACTTATCCATCATGCAAGAAGAATGGCGTGTCCAGCCACCATTCTTCCACCTGGAACACTTGGAGCTAATGTTCGATTTGATGAGCTTGGTGGAGGAGCAAATCCACCGTGTCATACTAATTAGCCAGCGCATCGATATGCTCTATGACGCCTACTCCAACAAGCCACCAAGACAGAGATGCTCGAAGTGCGCTCAGGCCTTCGTGCTGCTAGCCAGGGTAGGAGAGAAGGAAGGAGGCGAGGACATGGACAATGTAGCGATCACCGGGTAATGGGTATAGTTAATGGTTATCATTAGAATCTTTGTTTTTCTTAGAGCCAAGGCTCTGGTTATGTTTAAGTTTTGGTATGCTGTAATTCAGAAACTAAGGAGATTTTCTCAGACTAATGGGCGCCAAATGTCGTGGTTTCCTTCAGGCGAGACAGATGGCAACCTAATTTTTTCCATAGATTGTATTGAAGGCTGGTTGTCTCGGTTTTCGTTAACCCAGTGGGACAATTGGCAATTCGGATGTATGTGTTTTTTTTCAAAGCTAATATAATAGGTTTTGCCTTTTTTACTTAAAAAAAAAAATTCTACCCCTTTCCGATAGGGTGTAATAAGAACAGATAATTAATTACCTATGGACATAATAAGAAAAAATAATTAATTACCTATAGGTATAGGTCTGTCGGAGTAATAAGAACAAATAATTAATTACCTATAATTAATGAGAACAAATAATTAGTGGTTGAATTTCATGTTGAGGAAGTAGCAAGGATAAAAATGAATTTCAGGTTGAGGATGTTTTCCCAACTCAACTCAGAAGAAGAAAGCCACTGACTTTAGTAAAGGAACAGGAGAAAATTTTCTCTTCCAACTCCCATCGAGAGAACATCCATGTGGGAAAAATAGTCTTTCTTATGGTATGGAGATTTAATCTAGGTTTGATGGGTGAGAGTAGAATATATTTTCTTATTGTATGGGGATTTAAATCCAGGTTTGATGGGTGAGAGAAGAATATCTTTACCAATTAGGTTACAATACATTGGACAATTAAAAGAACAATGAGGGTATGACAAAGTGAGAGCTAAGAAAATCTGAAACAAACTAATTGGACCTTTAAAAAACCACTCGAGTACACAAAATTAGAACCCAAAACAAAACAATAAGAGAGTGGACAGACTGATCTAGTGGAAGTCAAACCAGGCAGTAATAAAAATAAGAACTGATAATTAATAGTTGAATTTTGTATTGAGGAAGTAGCAAAGATAAAAATAAATTTCATGTTGAGGTTGTTTTCCCAACTCAGAAGGAGAAGGCCAATATAGCTATCATTGACTTTAGCAAAGGCACAGGAGAAAGTTTTCTCTACCAACTCCCATCAAGAAGAACATCCATGTGGGAAAAATGAGTCTTTCTTATGGTGAGAGGATTTAAATCTAGGTTTGATGGGTGAAAGTAAAATAATCTTACCAATTAGCTTACAACGGATCAGAGAATTACAAGAACAATGAAAGTATAACAATTAGTGCGATCTAAAAAATAAACAAACCAATTGGACATTAAAAAACCGCTAGAGTACAAAGAATTGGAACCCAAAACACAATAATAAAAGAGTGGACATACTGAACTCGTGGAAGTCAAACCGGGCAAGTATTTTATATTCCATTTGAGTCAGCATTGAGAAAAGTATTTGTTGCAGGCTAGTTAAATAAAGCAAGCCACTAGATGGATGGATGTTGTGTCTGTTTGCAATCTAAATAATATTTGCATCTAAAGTTTTCTAAAAGAAAATTAGTTTCTTATAGGGACTTAAAACTGAGTATCCTAACCAACCAAACTACACTGGATTAGAGAGTCTAGAACACTAACTAGACTACAAAAGATTGGCCAATGGAAATTACAACAGATTCGACAAGTATTTTAGATTTTATTTATTTTCAAGTTGAGGGAGTAGTTGCATGAAGTATTTGTTCCGGTAAACACAACCTATCCCAACATATTCAGATAAAGCATTAAGAAAATCAGACAAAACACTGGAAGAGCCAACCGCGCAATGACAGATTATGGTAGGAACATCCAGCCACAACAACAGAGAGTGGTTTATAATATTGTATAAGCCACGTGAACAATGAAATGAAACCAAACATAGAGTATGTTGGCAATTAAAAAAACCACTTAAAACATCTAATAAGTCAGCTAATGAAAACATAAGATGATAGAAAACAAAAGATGAAAACTAAAAGACAACAAACACAAGAAGGAAACTCTTACAAACTAATCAAAGTAAAGTTTGGAGAAAAACTAACTAAAAAGCCTTAAAAGATAGAAAACACAACAAGGGGCAATGGAAACAAATGACTGGTTCGAAACATGACCAGTTTGTCTGCCACCTCCACGCTCCTGTGGAAGAGATATTTGGGCGGGACCAAATACTTTTCTGAATAAAAAGCATTTGATGATGCTTTCAACCTATTTTGGTGTTGGGGAAATGTAGCCACCAAAAATTCATTTACCCTAAAGAGGGTCAGACTGCATCATTGTAGGCTTTTGGATCATGAAAAATACTAGTGTGGTAAGAAGACTTAACTTGGCTAATGAATAGCGTTTGAAAATGCACAGGAGCAATAACTATGTAAAAGTTTGTATTCATATTTCCCTTCTTAATCGTTGAAGGAATATAAATATAGGAAAAAGAACAATAATATACCCTTTCCCATCATCGAATTGAATCATTATGACAAACAGTTCTTCCAATTTGAGAACAGTTCCTAATTTGTGGTGGATATTTCTACCCTATCTCTATATTGAGGGAAATAAAGACAAGATAAAGAAGAAAGAGCAAGCAAAGGAGTCACTATAATTAACTTGAAGATGGAAAAGAGAAAATACATTCAAAGCTAGTAGAAGAAAGTGAAAGCTAAGGAAGTCATGGGTATAACTATTAATCAAAGAACTGATTCTGTATTTTGGGGATAACTTTGATGTAGGTTCATTAAGGATGGAGACATGGATTGTTAATAATAAAGAAAAGAAATGCTAGAAAACCAGAAACACTAGAAAACCATGCTAATGATGTAATAAAACAATAAAATCATGCTAATGATAAACAATGACCAGAAAATTATGCAAATGATAAACAAAAACGGTCAATAAGAAAAAGCAAAGGTGGCCATAGGTATAAACATTTATTAAAACCTTGATTCTCAATTTTGAGGACAACCGTGATTGAGATTAGGAAAGAGGACTGGATTCCGTTAATAATAATAAAAAAGAGGAGAAAACCATGCTAATGATGAATTAAAAGAAGAAAATCATGTTAAAGATCAATATAGAGGAGAAAACCACAACCACAGTAATGATGAATAAAAACAAGAAGATGATTTATTAAAGAGGAATACATAAGAAGACACACATGTCATGGGCGTTTGAGATCATATGCATGTAACCCACTCGAGGTTTATCTCTTAATTACACTCCATCACATCTTTCTCTACAGGGGAATAGAGATTGGCATAAAAGAAATATCAGGTCTAAAGCCATCTGATGAAAATAGAGGAGACCAAGCTGATTTTAGATTTTATTTTTTTCATTTTATTTTTTTCGAGTTCTCGAACAAAGTATGTGTTTCAGTTGGCCCAACCTAGCCCAACAGAGTTGGATAAACCATTAACCACGTCAGACACAACACTGGAAGAGCCAACCACAACCATAATGACATATTATGGTAGGACCAGCTAGCCATAACAATAGACAATGGTTTGTAAGTTTGTATAAACAAAATCCAATAATAATTATAAAATAAATACAGTAAATCGACTAAACCACACTAATAACTAAACCGAACATTACTCTTACAAAAAATTCCAGAATAGACACGATGTTAGAGAAATCCATTCCAATACACAATAACACACTTTGCAAAAATGATAGCAAAGAAAAAAAAAATATCAACGATGGAATGAAACCAAACATAGAGGATGCAGACAATTTAAAAAACCACTTGAAATGACTAATAAGTCAGCTAATCAAAACATTGTTGGGAGAAGAGATGAAAAGTCAGCTAATCAAAACATAGTTGGGAGAAGAGATGAAAACTTAAAAGACAATAAACAGAAGAAGAAAAATCTTTAAATGACTAAGAAAAGCAGTGTTTGCAGAAAATATAACTAAAAAGGATTAAAAGATAGCAAACAGAACAAGGGGCAATGGGAAATATTGACTGGTTGGAAACATGACCAGTTTGTCTGCCACCTCCTGTGCAATAGATATTTTCGCTGGAACAAATAGTTATCTGAATGAAAAGAATTTGATGATGCTTTCAAGATATTTTGGCGGTGGGAAGATTTAGCCACCAAAACTACATTTACCCTAAAAGGGTTGGAACTGAGTCATTGCAAGCTTCTGGATCATAAAAAATACTAGTGCAGTAAGAAAAGAAATTGTGATAAGTGTGATGAATGCTGAACTGAGTCATTGCAAGCTTCTGGATCATAAAAAATACTAGTGCAGTAAGAAAAGAAATTGTGATAATTGTGATGAATGTTGATTAAAGATGGAGACCTGGACCGTTAATAATAAAGAAAAGAAAAACTAGAAAACTTTGCTAATGATGAAATAAAACAAGAAAATCATATTAATCATAAATAGATAAAAAAAACATGTTAATGATAAATAACAACAGTCAAGGTTAGAAGAAGAAGAGAAAGCAAAGGTATAGCCATTTACTAAAAACTTGATTCTCTGTTTTGAGGACAATCATGATTGAGACTAGGAAAGAGGACTGGATTCATTTAATAATAAAAAATAATAGAAGAAAACCATGCTAATGATGAATAAAAACAAGAAAACCATGTGAAATATCAATACAGAGGAGAAAACCATGGTAAAGGATACAACCATTTAATAAAAGAGGAATATGCAGACAATACGCAGGAAATTTATTAATAAAAAACAAGAAAGAACATGGATATAACCATTTATTAAAGAGGAATACGCAGACACACCTATCATGGGCCCGCGCTTTTATGTTTGAGATCATCTGCAAGTGACCGACCAGGGATTATCTCTTGATCACACTGCACAGCCTTATGATGAAAATAGAGCAGAACATACTGATACATTTAAGGCCATCTGATGAAAATAGAGCAGAGCAGACCGATGATTCTATTCAATCAAGAAGTCGTTCTAGAAGACATAAAACAAGCCCATAAATATATCAGATCGAAGCATGAAAATAGAGCAGAGCACAATAATACCTCCATGATTCGAATAAATAAAAAATCTCAAGTGACCATCCAATTAAAACAAAGCAGAGCAAAGTGATACCTGCAAGAAACAAACAGTGCAGAGCGAAGTGATATCTGCAAGAAAATTTCATGAACCAATTCAACAAAGAAGTCATTCAGGAAGACAAAAATAGCCCAAATATATCAGGTTGAACAATGAAAAGAAAACAGAGCAGAGTGATACCTTCTTGAGTTGATTCATCAAAAGAGATCAATCGAGCAACAATGTCTGTCACGGTAACAACACGCAAATGACACAGACATGAAGCACACCACATGGACATAGACACACAGAAAGCGCTTCCATTAGAAGAAAACCTGCAAAACCTGCAAATGATGAGGAGGATGTAAATGAAAACGTTTAAACAATGAATTCACGCGCACAAACACACACATATATATTCTGTCCCTCCTTACCGTTAGAGGTCCCTTCTTACCATTACACTAATCCGTTAGGGGAGCGGATTAGTGCAAGAAATTCTCCCTCCTACTGCCTTTTCAAGAAATTCTCCCTCCTTCCGATTACAGTTTATCAAAATTTAAATTCGAACTGCCACAGGGTGAGAGCTCCGCCTCATCTTCAGATTTGGGAGATAAGCGCTTATGGAAAAGTGGGTGTCCACCAAGGTAGTGGCCCCTAACAGCATGGCATTATATGCTTGCGGATATTTGAGAGGAGCATTGGGTTGCATTGACGTGTATTGTGAATCCCTCACACTCAATTCCAAAGAGGATGCTTAAACACGGTATCTTTTATTGCGTAGAAGAAGACAAGCATAGACCATTGCTAGCTTGTGAGATGAAAGCTAAAGTGTTTTTTCCAATAAAAATGGACCAGGTGAAGTGAGTTGTTACCTTGGAAAAAGTGATACACTCAAGGAAAAGTGCACAGGGTGGAGGAAGAGCATGCACAAGAATTTGCAAATTCAAAAGTTGTAGAAGAACCAGTTGTTGAGTGTATGGGAATCTTAATCCAAAATGATTTGACTCTCTATAAAGAAAACAATGTCACTATTCTCTCCTCCCACTTTATCTGCCTCAAAATTTTCTTTATGTAATTTACACAATTTTTCAAAATTGGACACAGTGATAACCCAATCTCAACATTAGTTTTATGTAAAACTTTTTAATCATGCTAGTAGCATATTTAACACTTTTTAATCATGCTAGTAGCATATTGATAGACAAGTTATTTCTTTGCTCTTTGCCAAATTCTTCTTCCATGTCACATGAATTTGAATTTCAACCACCTTAAAGACATAGTTATCACCAATTCCCATTAAGGATGTTTTCTTGTTGACAATTTTCCTTTTATATTTACGTGATTTTTGTGCATGCATTTGAAAATAATAATAGGGATAATAATAGTTGAATAAGCCTATATTGTAGTGTCTTGGAATAGGTTCTACAATTATAAGTCCCCTAGTCACATTCCATATTGGTTGTGATGATTATTCATTTTCATCATATAAGCTCCAATATACCATGTTCCTTATGCATATGATGGTGTCCATAGAAGTAGTGCCACTAGATAATGTAGTAGTCATTTTATTGTGGGATGCTTATTCTTTCTTTCTAGGTCTTCCCCTCCTTCCTCTATGTGGAATATGTAAATAATAATAGTGAGTATCATGGGGCACATCAATGCATTTATATGTTTGAGATGACAAGCGCCACACCATTTGTTTGACTATGGGGATTTGGGATGATTTGAGGCATTTTACACACGTCAATGCATTTGTATGTCTACAAGTATTTGAGATGATATCATTTGATGGAGGAGTTGTTAACAATGCAATCATTTCCCCAACGAATGGTGGTGCAAAAAAGAAGATGAAGCATTGTTTGATTAGTATAGAAAGAAGAATATAGAAAAGTTATGAATGAGTGGGTTTATAATTTTCTAACTAGATGAGTTTGATGTAGGAGGATCTATATGTTTCCCTACTACTTGATTTCCATGGAGATTGTGTCTTTTCAATACTATAAATTGTGATCCATAATCTCGTGATTTCGTGTATAGTTGTTGTCAAGGCTCCCAAAACCCCAATGTGGTAGGTCTATAAAACAAACAATTACAAGTTTTGTATGGGTTTTATATGCTTTCTATTATCCTAATTAAACAATTGTAACATAATTATCTCTATTGAGGTTGTAATTCAAGGATTTTCTTGATCTTTTGGTGAGAGAGTAATAAGGGAAGAACAACATATTACAAACATGTTGTGGAATTTGTATGTCTGTGGATATTTGAGATGATCTACGAATATTTTTGTAATTGGATTATATGTGGATGTTGTGTAATAGATAAATGCCTCCCTATTGATATAAGAATCAATATGATTTCATGTGTATGAGATAATTGTTTAGATAATTGATAATCAAGGTTGTTCTATATTCCTTTGGAGACTCCTCTCAGGGGTAAACTAATTTGGGGATTGTCCCATTTATCAAATGAATCAAGTGAAATTTAGAAAGAGTCATATATATGCACAAAAAATCAATGCTTACTTGGAAATCCACATGAGATTATCTAACAGATCACAAGAAGGTTAGTGAATTTGTATGACTATGGGGATTTGAGATGATATGAGAGAGTATATGAAAATCAATGATATGATTTAATGAAGGAGAATTTACTAACAATGCGATAATTTCCCAAAGGAATGGTTGTGTGTGAAGATAGATGAGGCATTGTTTGATTAGTAGAGAAGGTAGAATAAAACAAAGTCAAAGCCTCTATGAATTAGTGGGTTTATAATTTTATAACTAGGGGAGTTTGATGTAAGAGGATATGTATGTCTCCCTATTACTTGATTTCTATGGAGATCGTGTCTCTTTAATACTAGTAATTGTGATCCATAATCCAATGATTTTGTGTACACTTGTTGTTAAGGCTCCAAAAACCCTAATGTGGTAGGTCTATAAAGAAAATAATTATGGGTTTCACATTATTTCTATTAACCTCATTAAATCATTGTAACATATTTCTCTCCGTTGAGGTTATAAACCAAGCTTTATCTTGATTTTTTGGAGGGAGAAAAATAAGGTAAGAACAACATATTACAAGCATGTTGTTGCATTTCTATGCCTATGGATATTTGATATGATATAAGGATATTTATGCAATTGGATTATAAACAGGTGTTATGTAATGGATAAATCTCTTCCTATCAAGATAAGAATCAATATGATTTCTTGTGTATGCAATACGTGTTTAGAGCATTGACAATGGGGTTTTTCTTTATGTCTTTGGAAATGCGTCTTAGGAGTAAGCTAATTTAGAGTTTGTCCCATTTGTCAAACACATCAAGTGAAATTTAGGAAAAATCCATATATATGCATAAAAAATTGTTTCTTGCATGGAAATCCACATGATAAATGCCCCTTATTTTCTAGAGTGTGACATTTCCCAATTATATATATAATATTTATTGTGATGTTACTAAAGATCCTTTTTCCCCTTCTATTAAGGTTTTTAAGTGGGTGAGATGATTTGAATAGGCTTCCTCCATTATTGAAAGATCACACTACATATTTCATTGTTAAATCCTAGGTAGATCATCTCTTGTGTAGTCATTTGGCTCTAGTTCTTGGGAACTTTCAATTCCTATGACCATTCATAATTGTATTTGACATTGCTTCAAAGATTTATTGGGTTGAGATTTATACTTGAATTGTTATTTTTGGTGCATCCTCAAAGTAGGCCTTTTTGAAACAAGGTTGGACATATATTCATGTTACATTAGGGGTAAGATTGTTTAAGGAGGATATGAATCAATCTATGGACTATAATATCCCTCCTTTAAAATATATTTTAATATGGGATTAGAGGAAGAGTGGAGGGATCTCAATGGTAAACATAGAATATTGGAATATACAAAATGAATTTTTCATTGGTTTAGATAACAATTTTTCATTGTTAGATTTGCATAGTTATTTTCTCTTTTTACAAGATTTTGATATTACATACATGTGTAGTTATGAGCTCCAAAAATGAGAATTTTTTTTTTTTGGTCCTATTCTCTAGGAAACATACTATCAATTATGACATGGGTGGTAGGTGTTCTTATCTAAGAGAGTGGGACTATGGATAGTTCAAACATATTTCTCATATGTGTGGAGAAATTATCAAGTGTGACATGGTTCATATTAGATTCCTTGTTGTAGTAGAGATAGGGACTTAGTACTGACATATAATTTTGTTGAATTAGACATGTCATATTTAGGGAATTTAATATTTAACTTGGAATTTATCTAGTTAAATAATTATTATCATATGATACATTCAAATTAAGTACTTTTGTTTTGGTATTTTTATATCTAATCTTTTATCTTAGTTGCACACACAACATATTCCCTAATAATAAATATGGGTATTGTCACCATGGATATCATGCCTCTATCACCACTTTCCTTTTGTATTATCCCATGTTCAATCCATATGTACTCACCACTTTCCTATTCGCTTATTTTTGAATATTTTTGAATATTGCTTGTCAAATAATGGCCCATATACAATCTTAAGGACATGAATTTGGATTATATTACCACACACCAAATGCATTAATTTTAATATACATGGCCCATTGAAAATATTTTTAGATCCATTTGAGGAGAACTTCAATCCCATTGGTACATTATTTTCCTATTAATAAGGTCTCTAGTGAATAAACCATGAGTAGTGTGCGTCATTGATAAAAATATTCACCTATTCATAATTTTATTCAATGGAAATATAGTAGAGTAGTGTGAACTGTTAAGTTTTGAGCTATTATTAGGTTTCTTTTCAATTTACTAAATAAAAATAGCATAGTTAGGATAACTGAGAGAAACACAATCACAAGATACACAACATTTGTCCTGGGAAACCCTCATGGGGGAGAAAACCGCAAAAACTTCATTAATATAGGTAGCCAATACAATTCCAAGACAATAAACCAAAAACACTAGATAATATCCAACACTAAGCAATGAGCCTCTCTCTCCCTTCTTCTCCCAACTGCATCTACCAAACTTGTGCACTGGATTATCGAATGAGTGAGTGATATAATGAGGCATTGGATATCTTTATTTATACTGGATGGAAGGTGCTAGAAAGGCATCTCTTCACTGGGCAGGGCCGACTTATCTTCTAAGTGGTTAAAACCACTTTAATTAGGACTGGGGGGCTGACTTTTTAATTTTCATAATACAATTAGGGTTTGACCAATCCGCAAAAGGAGATTTGGTCAATTACAATTACCAACATGATCAATCCACAAAAGGGGATTGATATAATGAATAATGACACAATAATAAATAGAATACTCTTTGCAATTACAATATTTCAACACTTCCCCTTAACAACAAGGGTATTCTACAAAATCATCAAAAGAGAAAGAGGGCAACAACATTAAAATCATATGGAACACTGACTGGCATATCTATAAATCATTGAATTTTTTTTTCATCATCAATATCATCATCAATAACAACACAAGGATTATACAACATCATAGCACAAAGGTTGGAGCATCATCAACATCAACACTAAGTTGGAGATATTCATAACGAAGTTGGCATCTCAACAACATCAACACGGAGCTGGAAATATTCAGCACGAGGTTGGAATCTCAACAACATCAACACGAAGCTGGAAATATTCAGCACGAGGTTCACATCTCAACAACATCAGCAAGAAACTGGAAATATTCAGCACGAGGCTGGAATCTTAACAACATCAGCATGAAGATGGAAATATTCAACACAAGGCTGGCATCTCAACAATATCAGTATGAAGCTAGAAATATTCAGCAGGAGGTTGGCATATCAAAAACATCAACATGAAGCTAGAAATATTCAACACTATGATGGCATCACAACAACATCAACACGAAGCTAAAAATATTAAACACTAGGTTGGATTCAACACTACTCCCCCTTTCGAGGGAGGTCCTTTCAGATTACACCAAGATTATCTCGAAAGTTCTTAAACTTTACACGAGACAGAGGCTTGGTCAACAGATCAACAACCTATTCATCTGTGCCAACATACTGGAGCTTTATGGCTCCTATCTGCACCATATCACAAATTAAGTGATACCGGATCTCTATGTGCTTCGAATCAGCATGGAACACATCATATTTATACAACCATGGTTATCACATAAGATCAAAATGGATTCATTCTCCATATCAAATAGATCTGTCAACAACATCCGAAACCATATGGATTCACCATTGGTGGAACATGTTGCATTATATTTCACTTTTGTCGTGCTAAGAGCAATACTTGATTGCTTACTACTCTGCCATGAGATCATGGCTGACCCCAGACTGAAACAACATCCTGAAATTCTCTTTCTATTAGAAAAACTTCTAGATCAATCGAAATCAGTATATCCATACAATCTGACGTCATGATTCTAGTATAAAAGAGACCAAAATCCAACACACCCTTAAGATATCTCATCACATGTTTTGTAGCTACAAGTTGAAAACGTCTAGGCTTTATCAGATATTAACTCAAAGGTGTTCACAAAAAAACATATATCCAGTCTGGTATTCATCAAATACATCAACGAACCAATAATCTATCTGTATAGAGTAACATCAACCAACTCTGACGAATTATCAACCAAGAGCTTCAATTTTGTTTCATGTATTCATGGATTTATATTTCAATATATCAAAACTCATCAGTATTTCAACTGCATACTTCCCTTGTTTAAGAAAGATCTTCTCTGGGCTCTGCCAAACTTCAAGACCTAAGAGATAATGCATTAGGTATTTCATCAAACTATGTAGCGAGCTTCTTCTACAATATGTGATGATCTTTTCTTCATATTTTTCAAGAATACATCATCTACAAATAGTAGCTACATCATTGGCTCATCATTCATAACCTTGAAGTACATGCTATAATTATCTTTTCTCTTGGTAAATCCCAAGCTTGTCAGGAAACTATCAATTCTTTCATATCAAGCTCTAGGAGCTTGCTTCGACCTGTACAGAGCCTTATTTCAACTGACAAACATGAATCTTTCAATCTTCAAATCCAATTTTTCACATCATATTGTACCATCCTAGTACACTTGCTTCAAATTCAACTTAATGTGCACAATCATGTGCTAGCTCTATGTGCTTTATGCAAAGCACTATCTATCTTACTGTCTATGCAAAGCACTATCTGTCTTACTGTCTCTGCAATTGTTCCTCTAGAAGTGGGACTCTACACTAGTATTTTATCTGAAGGTGAGAATGGCTGCTCCATTCTCACTGTGGCTGCTAAAGCCTGTGAGTAACTCCTCTATTCTATCATGACAAAAACTTCATTTGAAACTGAGAGTGGCGCAATAACCGATATTGAATATAACTCTTCTTCTTTCATGTAGGTAACTCTATCTTTTAGTGTAGTCATGTCTCCTAGAATCAACTAATGTACTGCACCAACTGCCACTCAATTTTAAATATGGAGATTTCTCCCCCTGCATCTCATACTATATACGAACCATGGTTGTTCTGGTTGTCTTCATGAATATTGGAACTATTTCTTCAATTATTGGAGTAAGTGTCTTGTCATATCCTCCTCCCTCTTGCTGGTAGAATCCTCTGGACACACATCAATATTTGTACATCTGCAACATGCTTGATCTGTTAGATCAATCTTGGAATTCAATACTGACTTCTCTTCTAGTCTCACAAAAAAATACATATCCTAGTCTTTATGACTAGCTTCCTTCTCTATCACTGAAACAAGGGAATCCTTTTAGGATATTTCATATCTCCTAGAAGCTATGCTCTAGTCTTCTCGTGGAATCTATCTCCCAATCTTGGAAGTTGTCTCTTCATCTGATCCTTTCTGAGATCAGGCTTACTCTCGATTTATTATGAGTCTACAAGGAATTCATCATCTCTTATGGGGTATATTTGGTGTTGAATACCAAGACTAAATATGAAAGTCCGAGTCATACTTTAAACGAGTTATTCTTCCCATCAAGGTGGCTTCATTATCCTTTGAACAAGTCTTCTATGAGTTCTTGTTCTAATGTTTGGCTATCTTTGGAGCCTTTTGCTCCTTACAATCAATCTCCATATGAGATACTTTGGATCTCAAAAATAACTTCTTCTTCATGTTCTTTGGTACATGGATGTATACCATCATGTACACGAATTGGGTAGTCTACTTCATGTCTCATATAATCTGTTGCCTTATGAAACCTTCGCTATAGCTTCCTCGGGGTTATCACCTATGACCTGAAACAAGGTTAACGAAACAAGAAGAAAGAATGATACTCTTTTGATAATAGTAATAAAACAATAGCATGAATAACCGCCACAATATCTCCTTTAGAACTATTACTAGTGACCTTCATGAAACAAAGATCAAAAGTAAGAAATACGATACGAAATGAGATCAACACTATTCTAGTGTTGTTATCAAATATTCCTCCATGGTACCCTGGAACCAACATAAGAATTTTCTTCTAGAGGAGATGTTAGTTGTATCTGGTAAATGATTACATTAAGCATTTATCTCAATATGCTCACATGCTACCAAGTATAATATTTTTCAAGGATTGCTACGTCAACTATAGTGTTTACTTGTAAAGGGGTAGTTATCAACTTGTCATGTGCAACTTTGAATCTTATCAAATCAATTAATAAAATATGGAATTTGTAGTTTTGTCCTCAAGAATGAGTGTGTTGCTTTTATTTCAAGTCTCCTTCACTTAAGATGACAAGTTATTTCTTCAACATGTCTTCTATACTAAGACAATATGTTATCTTGACAGAAATCTAAGTTAGAGAATAAGATCTATAAACTCAACTTTAATCATCCTTGATAATTTTGACCAATGGTTAGTATTATTTCAACATACCACCTAGATGTTCATAAGGTCAAAATAATGTCATAAAAAATAGATGCATATCAAGATAATCAAACATGGGGTACATTAGTCTTCTGAGTATGTTGGATCTGAGAGCCTTCTGGATCTATGATAGGAGATCCTTTCTCCTACAAGTACCCCTTAAAATAATATAGTTGAAACATATGTAGGTACATACCTATGATAGTATTGACGGGTGGTGGTACCATCCAGTAGCAGTGGTGATAGGTAACAAACCTTCAAAACTTCAGAGGTGTTTCAACTCTATGGTTGGCCAACACTTTACAAAATATTTCACTGCAATTTGTACTGCAACTGGTACTTTAACTGTAACTTAGGGTTTTATGAGAAAACCCTAATTTTTCAAACTTCAAAATTTGAAATTCTGATCCAGGGGCTAGATGCACCGAGCTAAGTCGAGTAAGCTGGTGAAGTTATATTTTTGAAAATACAAATTTTACCCCTTGAAATTGAGGTTGCAGAAATATGGACTGCTACTTCTGGTACTGGTTCTGGTTTCTTGGTTTTTTTGGTTTTCTAGTACTTTTGGTTTTCTGGTACTTCTAGTTTTTCAGTTTTCTGGTACGAGTCAAAACTAGGGTTTGACTTTCTAAAGTATATGACCACTGAAAATGTGTGCTCAAGGTTCCAAAGAGTTCCCTAGGCCTTTTCTAGATGGTTTTTAGACTGATGTTCCTCTTTAACAAAAATCCCTAATTTTCTTGTACGACAACATTGACATTTTTCTTTATCTAGTGAATGATGCTCTCTTCATCTTAGCTTTGATACAATGTTAAGTTTTGAGATATTATTAGGTTTATTTTGAATTTACTAGATAAAAATAGCATAGGTAGGATCATTGAGATAAACAAAATCACAAGATACACATCATTTATCCTGGAAAACCCTCATGGGGGAGAAAACCCAACAAAAACTTCCTTAATATAGATATCCAATACAACGCTAATACAATAAACCAAAAACACTAGAGAATATCCAACACTGAGCAATGCACCTCTTTCTCCCTTATTCTCCCAATTGCAGCTACCAAACTTGTGCATTGGATGATCGAATGAGTGAGTGAGATAATGAGGCATTGGCTTCCTTTATTTATACTGGTTGGCAGGTGCTGGAAAGGTGTCTCTTCACTAGGCAGGCCAACTTGTCTTCTTAGTGGTTAAATCCACTTTAATTAGGCCTGGGGGTCGACTTCTTAATTTTCATAATACAATTAGGGTTTGACCAATCCGTAAAAGGATATTTAGTCAATTACAATGCCCAACACGATCAATCCACAAAATGGGACTGATATAATGAATAATGACTCAATAATAAATAGAATACTCTTTGCATTTACAATATTTAAACATGAACAAAGAAGTGCAAATAATATATGAGTCGATTCAATAAAGAAGCCTTCAAATCTCCATGAAATTGAGAAATCATGTTTTTCTAACTAATACAAAATGAAATAACATCACATAGAAACAAGAAAAATAATAACACACAAATTCACAACACAAAGACAAAAACACAACACACACATGAAACACAACCACATAGAAATATACACACATGAAGTGCTTCCAATACAAAAACAATATAGTATAGGGACCATGCAAATGCTAGAGGAGGACGATGTAGACAAAAACATTTAAATTATTTCATTGTAAATTCACACACACACACACACACACACACACACACACACACACACACACACACATATGTATATATATTCCACCCCTTCTCTACCATTAGAGGAACAAATTAGCATCACAATTTATCTTCAAAAAAAACTTGATCCACTTTGCTAGAAATTCTTTATCCTTCCACTTTAGCCACCAAAACATTTTGAATGTTGGACAAGTTTGAATTTGAGCCACCACATAGTTATAGCTAAGATTCACCCTTATCCCCACAAGGTATCATTTTTAATTCTTTTATAGCTTTGGGAGATAATTCTTTCTCTTATCTTTTCTAAAATCTCCCACCTTCCACATTTCATAATTTCAAATTTTAGCCACCATATAGAGATAGCTCACCAACAACCTTATAAATTTATCATTTTTCATGTTAGTAGGACTGAGAATATGTGCTTTGTCTTGGTTCCAATAAGGAACACCAATATAAAGGATTCTTTCTTGGTCAACCTTCCCCTCGAAAATGTGTGTTCTCAATGCATGTTTGTGAATAATAATAGTTGTATACCCCTATATTGTCTTGGAATAGGTTCTATGACTATATATTATACTTCTCACATATCCCACATTGGTTGTGAGGGTTTCTCATCCGCAACCTAGAATCCCCAATATACCATGATCCTTACCCCATTGAGGTTGAATAGAGAGGTGGTTCCCCCCTTACTAGAACCACACCATTTGTATGTATGTGGGTATAAATCCACATTGAGAACACGAATTTCTATTGTGGGGAGTAGAACCTAAGGATAATTGTTCCCTATTAGTGAGTTTTTGAGAACCCAAATTGTGGATGGATAAAAGTGTTATCTTGTTTTATGTTGGAGGAAAATGTATGACATAGC
>ML798798.1:138460-162449 GCA_009831015.1 Picea engelmannii
TTTCCCCAATTTCCCTAATTTTTTCATACAATTAACTTTAATATCATCTAATTACTTTTACCTATCAAATGATGAAAATTATACATGCAAAATGATATGCAGGGTCATACAAAATTTATGATAATGCTCATATTATAAATGGGAATCTGTTGATTTAATCATTACAACATTTAATCATATAAATTCACTTAAATAACATCATAGACACATTAAAATAATCTATAATATAATACTTGTCTTCAACAATGATCTAAACCAACTAGATGTTGATATGGGACGCTCCTCCCAGCTATAGACATTGTTGCACCAGGTCTTTCTACAACATTCCATGCCCATGTTGGGTCTATGAGTCCACATGAATGAGTAAGAGTCTCACAACCCAATTCCCACTAATTTATTATCCTATTCATTCATGCAACCATCCCAATCACTATCTCTCCTTCCCCCTTCAATATGCACAACCCAAATAAGTGGACCCCCTTCTATGCAATGCAACCCCTCAAGATGTCACACCTCTTTCTTGATATATGTTATTATAGTATTTGTACTTGTGAAAATCCATCCACAATATCCCAAACTTGTGCAACAATTGGAAGCTTCTACCACTTTCACCTTAGTAGTTTCTTTCCTCATTTGAGTGATGGAAGAAGGTCCACCAGAAGGGAGGCTTCCCTAGTGACCTTAAGGGATCAAATAACAAGATTAGTTAATAATATATTACAATATATTGGTTACCTAAGTATTGGGTCAAGGTATAGGAGAGGTAACAAAGGTAACAAAGTAATTATTTCACCTGCACGAGACAATAAAAAATTTGAATCATAATATAGACAATACCAAGTTGTCTAGCTCATAAATGACCTCTTAGACACTAGATAAGAAATAAATGAAATGGACACTACAAAATTAAAACAATAAGAAAATGTATAATAGAAATCACTCATTTGCAACAAAAACAAGAAACAATATCAAAATATATAGCAATTGAGCATAGAAATTAAGTCTTTAACATCTGCAACAACATCCAATTTCCAAATCTGATTTATGAGTATCTTAAATGACTTTTCCATGTAAGTACATAGAAAATGAAAGTAAATCCTAGTAGCTATAGATTTTTTTTATAAAAACAACAATAAATATCATTAGTTTGCTAAAGTTAGGGTTAGAAAAGTTAGTAAGATATCTTTGAGAGAGGGAATGCTAATTCTAAGTTTAATTTTCACCAGAAGAATAAATTTATACTTGTATCATTGTCTTTTATGACTTATGGAGTCAATCATGCAACACCTTGAAGATAAAACTAGATGATAAAGAAGAATGAGGTTTAAACATTGTTATTGTACAATTTGTACTTGTCCAAGCCCAAGACAAGAAAATCAAATCTGGTGTAACTATACGATAACCCACCACTGTCACCTTAGTAGGAAATCCCCACGTTTTAGGGATGGATGAGGTCCATCCCATGGGAGCATCCAAGATAACCTCAAGGGATAAGATATAAAGGATGTAGCCAAGTTTGAAGGACCCTTGGTTACCTAAGTCAAATGTCTATGTCTATGAATTTGAGGTAGAGAGAAGTTCTTTAGGTACGTTCCTGGAGTAATAATAATTGCAACACACACACACACACACACACACACACATATATATTCCCAAGTAAAAGTATGCAATATAACCTCAAAAGACAAAAGAAAACTTAAATATGTGATGGTTGATGTAAAATTGCAGCAAAGTAACAATTTATAACAACCAATAAGGTTTTGTAACAACCACAACAAAATATATTAGAGTTATGTGAAATTACAATGCAAACTTAGCAATTATCCAATAGATCAAATTCTAACTATTCCAAGAATTTTTTGAGTTAGCTAGGATATTGTATGCAACACAATGAAGCAAATTGTATGGTTGTAGCAGTTTTTTGCAACAACAACAATTAAATTATTATATTATTCTAAGATAAGGTTAGGAAAAGTTAGTATAAGGCTTAGACAATAAAGTTTGAGAATCTGTTTGATCAAATTCCTTCACAAGAGAAATGAAACTAGTGCCTCTTAGGCTATGGAGTCATTTACAACAACAATAAGTATTTGGAGAAATAATGATGATAATAATTTCTAAGGATGAGATGAAGTTTTGAGAAGCTATCACTTTAGGGCCTCAAGATTCAAATATCAAAAGATGAGTTTTTCTAGAGAACAAGCTCTTTTGGGCTCTAGCGTATTGTTCTTCTTCCTTGGAATCTTGAAATATATTGCAACAAACTTCTAGAACTAAACTCCTAAAGTGATAGCACTTTAGGGATTTAGGAGTTTACCCTAGATGAGGTTTATTTAACAAATAAATGGATGAAATTATCTATAAAGAGGAGGAAACACCTTATTCTTGTTGATATTATGGTAGATGCGGGAGGTATTTACCTCCACGTGTAAAATTGACGAGAATAGAATATTCTAGGAAGAAAGAATAAACTCGAATTAGTTGGCTAATAACCCTAGAAGATAAGTAGGCTCAAGAGGATAACTTGTATTAGGTGATTATCCTCCAAGAGAAGAAGTCGGCTAAAGGAAATATTATATACCAAGTAAATAGGCACCCAAAATGAGAAGTCGACCCAGGAAGTTTTCCAGATTTAGTATAAATATAGGAGGCCTGTATTCATTCTAGCAGGAATTCTCAGAACTGCAAAGCTCACTTGTGCGCACTATAGTTAGCCAGTTTGTGCGTAAGTTTGGAGGAGAGATGACGTTGCAACTGCTGTAGCTAGCAGATTACATTTTTTCTTGGACTATCTCTTGGTTATGGTTTGGACTATCTGATTGTCTCTTTTTTGGTGCTCTATCCATGGAGAAAGGTGCACCACCCTTTGTTTGGCTATCTAGCCTAGGGTTTTCTTCTAGAATGATTCTTTGTCAAGGTTAAGGTGCTCAGAGGGTGGCTTCGGCCTATGGTTGGGTGACAATAGTGATATTGTCTATGGTAAAACGATCACATCCATCATATTCTAACAGGTTATGGGCCCATACCTCCTTCATTCAATCTAACCACTAGAAGGGAGCATATCCATTAGGATATTAATCTCATTGAAGAATTGTTGCTAGGGTTTCTAGCAGGAGCAGTCACCAAAGGATTGCCACTAGGGTTACTAGTAGGTGTAGTTGCAGAAAACCTAACCCTCTCATTGAGGCACCTTAAGTGAATGGATTGAACTAATTTCTGGATAGATTAGTGCGGTCATTCTAGCTCATATCCTGGTACACTCAGCAAGTCAAGACGTCAAGTTTGAGTTTTTGGTCAAATCTATGGTTGACCAAGTCAAAGAAGCCATGACTTACTCTATGAAGTCAAAAAACAAGTTAGATGGAGATTATAACTTTAGAGCATGGAATATAAGGATTGACCTCATCCTTGACAAGAATAAAGTGATGGATATTGTGAAAGGAAAGATCGTGGAACCAGAAATTGAAGAAGGAAAAGAGAAGGAACCACAAAACGTTGCAGTTATGGAGAAGTTCAAAGACAGTGACATCAATTCCATGAGTATCATAGTGGACTCTATAAAATACCACTTAGTACCCTACATCTCCCATCTTGACTCATCGAAGAAGATGTATGATTCCCTAACAAACCTCTTCTTAGTCAAAAACATTGGACAAGTAATGAGTCTGAAGAATGATCTCCGTGATATGAAGATGAATGATGATGACATCATAACATCATACTTTGTGAGGATCTCTCAGTTAAGAGATCAAATAAAGTCTATTGAAGAGATCATATCATAGAAGGAACTGGTAAATATAGTAATCAATGGTCTTCCCAAGACATGGGATGCATTTGCCACAAGTATGAACACAAGGAAGGAGTATCCAACATTTGAAGAACTTTGGAATTGTTGTACACAAGAAGAATCAAGGATTAGTGAGAAAGATAAAACTCAAAATAAATACGATGATCAAGCCTTCACAACAAGATTAAAGAATTTCAAGAACAAAAGGAAGTTTGGGAAGAAGCCAAATCAAAAGAAGCATATGTCAGAAATACAATGCTTCAACTGTAAAAAAATATGGTCACTACAACAATCATTATCCCGAGGTAAATAAAAGGAAGGAGACACACGAAGCATCAATTGTCGAAGAAAGGAAACCCTCAAGGAAGACCAAGCAGGATAAAACAAACTTATTCTTCGAAAGACAAGGTAACAATATTCTTCATAGTTCTTGTACATACCTTGTTTGCATAGTCTATGTACCAATATCCAAAATGGACCATTCTTAGAAATTGCCCACAACTGTGAGCTTCAAAAGATTGACTTTCCGATGAGGCAGAACAGTATTCTTGACAGTCATTTCCTTAGGAAATGGTCCAAACATTCATTCCCTAGGGCAGATTCATTCTCTCTAGGTTTCACTTTGTTTAGTGCTGGAGGAATGGCCCAGATAGGTGAATGGTCTAGGTTCAACAATCAGGGACAGGAATTCCCTAGGGCAGACTCATTCTCTCCAGGTTGCACTTTGTTTAGTGCTGGAAAATTATTCTTCCTTGCTTGAGAAGAATAGTCTAGATATCTCATCATTGATGTTTGACCTTTTGAGGGAAGATGCTCTTCTAGATCTCATAGATGTGAGTGGAAGAATGGCCCAAATGATTCAGTTTATATCATAACAATTTTTTCTGTGCAGGTTAATATTAGATGATTGTTATGGAGACTGTATGTCTCTAGACAATAGATGTATGCTACTATGGTGGATTGTGTTCTACTGATTGTGAGTATACGTCACTGATCAAGTATCTGTGTTCTACTTGGTGTGGTAGTGTACCACTGGATTGTAGTTGATTACTACTATGGATAGACACAGTTGTGTCCTATTGAATGATATTGTTCTGATTGCCTTGAAGACTATCAATAGTCTTGGAAATGATTATCAACTAGATGAATGATCAATGGACATAGATTTCCCAGATGGAAAATGGTCTAGGACATTTATTCTTCTAGGACATATGTTCAGATTAGAAGAATGGTTCTTGTGTCACTCTATGGAGTGAGTGACTTATCTAACATCATTTTTTTATTACTTAGATGGAGTATGGTTTCGAGAGATGGTGCAGTTGATGACACTGATAGTGATGATGGTGCTCATGATCTAATCATGAGATAGTCTATACAACTATGTTGAAGCTACCAGGTGAGTGGTATGTTTTTGCTCAATACCATTACATTCAATACCTCCCTAGATAGGAGGGAGTGTTGATATTATGTTAGCTGCAGGAGGTATTTACCTCCATGTGTAAACCTGACGAGAATAGAATATTCTGGGAAGCAAGAAGAAACCCTAATTAGTTGGATAATAACCCTAGAAGATAATTCGGCTCAAGAGGATAACTTGTATTAGGTTATTAGCCTCCAAGAGAAAAAGTTGGTTAAAGGAAATATTATATACCAAGTAAATAAGAAACCAGAATGAGTAGTTGGCCTAGGCAGTTTGCCAGATTTAGTATAAATACAGGAGGCCATTCTTCATTCTGGTAGGCATTCTCAAAATTGCAGAGCTCACTTGTGTGCACTGCAGTTAGCCAGTTTGTGCACAACTTTGGAGGAGAGTTTTCTTTGCAGCTGTTGCAGCTAGCAGATTACATTTTTCTTGGACTATCTCTTGGTTATGGTTTGGACTATCTGATCAACTCTTGTTTGGTGCACTATCCTTGGAGAAAGGTGTGCTATCCTTTGTTTGGCTATCTAGCCTAGGGTTTACTTCCGGAATGATTCTATTTCAAGGTTAAGGTGCTTGGAGGGTGGCTTAAGCCTATGGTTGGGTGAAAATAGTTATATTTCCTATGGTAAAATGATCACATCCATCATATTCTAACAATTCTAATATCCTAGGGTTTATGTAAGAGATATAGATTCAATATGAACAAGTAAAATATACCATAAAAAATCAACACATGGAAGAAATTATAGATTTTACTTACTTCACCAAGATTAAATCAAGCACAAACCCTACTTTTAGAAATTTCCACCAAGAAATGAGTCAAGAAACATCCAAAAGTAATCCTCCAAGCCTAGTGCATAAATAAAAGGGACCAAGTATGCCAAAGAGGGAGAAAATTTCAGTCCTCCTCTTGTGTGAGATGAATGAGTTATGATGAAAAATGAAAATGGAAAGAACTCTATCTACACGCATCCTTGCAATAATATTTGTCCACTTTAAAAGTCAACTTTAAGATATAAAGAAGGTCAACCTTATAAAATCTACCCTTACAATTATATAAAATCAATTTGCACAAAATAACCCTTAAAAGGGTGAGATCATCCTTTTCTAGGGTGATGTTATGCTCCATAAAGGTGATGTTGAGGTGGAAGTGTGCAATACTAGGCCTCCAAAGTCCATCCATCATGCCACATGTTCCAAAAAATCACATCTTAACCTTCCTTCATCAAACCATAGTCTTCTCCATGACATCATGAGCTAGGTGGTTGATGTCGAAGCCTCCAAATGATAACATCCAAGTGGAAAGAGGTGGGAGATCGTCTCCTAGCTAGATGCCAGAGTGCCTATAAAGGCAACAACTTCCTTCTTCAAGGTGAAAATGGTCATCACAAAGCTACCCCAGATGTGGGTTCTAGCATCCATCCTTGGGCTCCAAAGCCTTCATGAAGGTCTGAATGAATTCAACTCCTCAAGAATACCTATCCACCAGAAAAGGTCCTGCAAAGACAAATAGATACACCCTCCAAGGGTCTGTAATTCACAAGAATCATGAAAATTAATCCACATATAATGATGGAACCACACAAACATGTGCATAAAACCGCCCATTTCAAACTAAACAAATGCTCAAATACCTTATACAATTTGTCAAATTTAGGTATGGGAGGTGTGTCAAGACACCCTATAGGATCAATGAATCCCCAAGTCAAAGGTGTTTCCAAAGGGAGACCTATATAATTCATGCATGAGTATGAGGTGGAGTAGGGTAAGACTTATAGGCATGGGGTTCATGACATAGAAGGGTTCGTATTGTCTCATTTATGGGTTCCTTTGTATAGGGTATGTTGCCCTTCGTCCACGATGCAAATGTTTCCAATACCATTCATTTCCATTAATTATTAAAGTCTTAATGTTGAGTACTATATGCAAGGGATAGCAAAGAGTACTAAAATTCCACTTGAAGCTAGGATACATTGATTTCCATGTGCAATGGAAATTAAAAGACATTGCAATGTACCCCCTCGGCAAGAGGGACATTTATTTAATGTGTTATTTTCTTTTGTAGGATTTTCAATTTTTTAATAGATACACTTCATTGTTCTCAAGACCTATTGGGAGATAATATATAAGGTTCTTGATTGAATTTTATATTTTTCTAGCTACATTTCCCTCTGGGCCATCATCCTATTATTCACATGAAATGAGGTACAATCCTTTCTCGGGTCAGTGCACCTGAAAACAAAAAATATGAGGAGACAGAATGGAAGAAGTATGGAAAGTTATAAATATGATTGGGAATGTATGATGACTCTTCAAGGAACCCCCTTGTAGCACTCCATTCATGAGGGTGACCAACTTACTAGGATGTAATGACACCCACCAAGGTTAAATAAGGAAAAAGCTATAATTTCCAGGAAAACATTTTGTAATCAAGAAAAGATTCTTTGCAACATATTCAAGTGGTTCAGTTATTAAAGTAACACTTACCATGAAACCAAACTTGTTACCTCAGGAAGAAAGACTCACTATCCTCTGGGGCCAGACTAATGTGATGGATGTTTCTCTGTTGTCGGTGATGTATGGTTATGCATCAATGAATATGAGGGGAATTGTGGGGCTATGCTAGTCAATATGTCTCTCAACACTCCATGTTTGTTACTGGTGGGCCTCAAGACATGATCTCCTTAGTTACCCCTAGCTTGGGGGGTAACATGATCATGCTCTTACTCAGGGACATGTGATCACCGTAGAGCACATGATAACCTTGACATATATGATATAACATGTTCCTATGCACTCAATAAAAATCATCAAAGCATCTAAGGTGGTATATCACCCCTTTAGTCTTATGAAAAATTATCAAAATTCAAAGCAAATGTTGAAAAGAAAAAAAATTCAATATTTTTATTCTAACATGCAAATATGATCATATGATATATACAACAACAATATGTAAATCAATATGTGACTATTATTATATTCACAATATATACAATGAGATGCAAGATCCAAATTCCTACCCTAACCTACCTACACCTACCTGTGCTTACCTGGTCACATTCCCTCTGTAAAGTAGATCTTAAGGTGGATAACATTCACATATATCCTTATATTTTCCCCCTAAAGTTTGGCTAATTTGAACGATTTGAAACATGGTTTTCCTACAATGTTGTATGGTCTAGTCCACAAGCCATCAAATTTCTTAGGAATTCCTAGTTTTTCCTTCCTTTTATCCCTTAGTAGTACCAAGTCTCCTTATTTGAATATATTGTCCCTTGATTTGTGATCAAGTGTTCCTTTAACCTATCACCGGTTGCAAACCATTTGATTTAAAGTGATCCTCATGGATTCATCAGGTTGCACTAGTTGTTCAATCCTTTCTTGAAGGGATTCTTTGTTTGTCAAATATTGCTACAAAAACCAGACGATGGGAATCTAGAGATTAATTGAAAGCTTGGATTCCATCCCTTATACTAGCTTGAATGGGGTCTTTTCCATGGAATTATTCATTGTAATGTGGATTTCCCACATGAATACTCGATCTTACTATACCATTCATTCTTTTTCTCTCTCACAATATTCTTGACAATATTCATAAGATTCTTATTACTTGATTTTGCTAATCTATTTTCCTAGGGATAGTAGTTAGATGAGTGATATAAGATGATACCATATTTGAAACAAAACTCTACAAATGTGAGGAAGATAAAGGCTTTAGCATTGTCGATAGTGATCTTAGAAGGGGATCCAAACCTTGTTATAATCCTATCTTCGAGGTAGTTCATGAAAACTTCTTCAATTTTCTTGTTAGTTGGGATGGCCTCTACCCATAGAGTGAAGTAGTTTGTAGCATTCAGAAACCAATGATTACCATTGTTGGATTTATCCTTAAATTCACTAATAAAGTCTAATCCCTATTATTGGAAAGTTTCTTCAATGACAATTGTCTTAAAGGTAATGTAGGGAGACACTGTTTTCCTATGAAATATTGACAAGGATGGTAGGACCTAACATAACAATGAGTGTCGATGAATAGAGTGGGACAATAACATCCTTATCTCAAAATATTTTGAGTTTTGGTATAGGCATAAAATTGGCCTTTGCAATATCATAAATGGAGCTCCTTAACCAAATGGTTGTATTCTTCCTTGTTCACACATATAAGGATGATCCCATCAGGGTTCTTCCATCCCAGACCATATTGGGTTAAGAAATACTTCATGGATTTTAACTTTAGCTCCCTATTCTTATGATCAACTAAGTAGTCAGGGCATGAAAGGTTATTTAGGTAATGGATAATATCTGCATACCATTCATCATATTTGAGGTCAGTCACTATCACATTTCTTTTTTCCCTCTTTCCCAACTGTATGGCTTCTTCATTACTCTCTATAAACATCTGATCTAAGCCTTACACTTTGATAATATTGGTGGGATTTATCTCTAGGTTGTATTCTTGGATTTTAGATACCCACTTTCCCCTAGTCCCTAAGAAATCTTTTTGATATATAACATCCTTGACTTTCGGGTAAGGAACATAAGATTTGATCTTATTATTCTCGCCATAGATTATGAAATGATTAAGGTACTTGAATACGGCATAGGTTTTTTTCTCGGTAATTGAGTAATTTAATTATGAATCCACAAGTGTTTTTCTCATGAAAGAGATGGGTTGTTCATGGTAATTCACATTTTTCTGTAATAGTACTTTGGCTATGGTGTCTTGAGAAGCAAAGGAAAATATTATAAAATCATGAGAGTAATTAAGGATAACCAAGACTAGTGCTTTGGATATTGTGTCCTTAATGTATTCAAAAGACCTTAAACTATTATCATACCATATGAAGTAAACATCTTTCTTGAGTAAGGATTTCATTGGATTGACCCTTCCAACAAATTTTGGAATAAATTTCCTGATAAAATTTATCTTGCCAACGAAAGATTGCAAGGATTTCTCATTGGTGGGAGATCACACATTTTTTATGGACCGAACTCTTTGAGGATAAATGGAAATACCGTTCTCTGAGACTATGTACCCCAATAGTTTTCCTTTTTATACACCAAATATAGACTTCTTGGGGTTGAGGGAGATACCATATTTCCTGCATCACTCAAATATTATCCTTAGGTGCGAAACGTGAGCACTTCTTTCCTTCAACACAACCATCATATCATCCTGGTATATCTCTATGATATTTTGGATCAAGTATCTCAAGGAAAAATCCATTTCCCTTTGGAAAGTTGAACCAACATTAATAAGGCCAAAAGGCATCCTAAAGTACATGTACGTCACCCATGGAGTGGTGAATGTTTTTTTAAGTTGATCTTCCCTTTTGACTAGGACCTATTTGTAACCAGAGAACCTGTCTATCATGGAAATAATACCATTTCTCATGACGCTTTGTAGTAGATGTTCCATGTTTGGGAGAGGGAAATTGTCCTTCAATGATAGATGGTATAGGTTCCATAAATAGACACATAGTCTAATGTCTCAATTCTTCTTCAACACTACTACAAGATTCAACATCCATGAAGAATATTTGATACCAACATCTGTCATTTTTTGAAGTTCTTTTTAGATTTGGGATGCAAAAATTGGATTAATGTGTCTCATTTTTTGTCTAAATGGCTTGGCACCTTCTACCGGTGGAATGAAATGTTGAATGACATCACTTATATATGATTTTAGGTCGTCATAAGTCCAAGTGAAAACATATTTAAACTATTGAATGAGGTCAAGTATTTCACTTCTTTCATCCTTGGTATTCCCCTTTCTTATTTTTACCATTCTTGGCTTAGTTTTTGTCCCATTGTTGAACTCTAATACCTTATCATACTTCTCTTCAACAATTTTTCCCCTATAAAAATCATTCCAATCAAACATTTGTGAGGGTGTTGTTGGGAAAACTTACAACCTTAAGACCAATGGACTCTACCAAGAAATTCACTTGAGAGTCGGATAATTCCTTGTTATTTTCCAAGAATAGGAGGATTTGAGCATTGTCATAAAATACTTTTTAGTTTTGTACATTGTCAAGGAACGATGGTGTAAACAAAACTTCCATATTGAACAGGTATTGAATGGAAACTTCACATGGTTACAAGGTAGAGCCTGAGTTTTCTAAGGAATCAACTATATGATTTTCTTCTATAGGGACAACTTCAATTGTTATTTCCTCGAAGTAATTCATGGTATCCCTTACCAAATGTCTATACCTCTTTATCCTTTCATTATTTTTATCATTTTTCAAACTTATTTGGGAAACTACCAGGTCGGAATATCCTATGATCCTTATGTTTCTTATCTTTCTATCAATGGTTAGCTTGATACCTATAAGAAAAGCTTCGTACTCAACAACATTATTTTTGCAGTAATACTCAATCCTATATTAGAAGTAAAAGGTCTCTCTGTAGGGGGCGGTAAGAACAATACCTACTCCCAAACCAAAAATATATTTAGCAACATCAAATTCTAATGTCCATGTCCCATTGTGGTTCTGGAATGGTTCTCTCTTGAAATTTACGTCAACTGTGAAAAGCTTCCCCATTCTATAATTTAGGGAAAAAATCTAATCCATGGGACTCTTAGGGGGATTAACTAGATATATGGTAATAGGCTCTTTATAAAGGGTAATGATTCCACCCTTAGGGTGAGAGATGGTGGAAGTCAACCCATCCATTTGGAAACTCCCACCCATGTTAGTCACCAAATCTTTGGATAACATGTTTCCCCAAGTGCTTGGCACATTAATCAGGACCACATCGATTAAGAAAGATATATCAAGGAAGGCATCAATGCTAACCCTTAGGTCCTTTATAATACCACATTCTATGATAGGTTTGGACTCTAATTCACAATTGTTTTTGCAGGGTCACGGAATGTCAAGACCAAGTTGTTACATAACCTTCCAAGGCATAATATTTGTTGAGGCACCTGAATCCAAAACACAATCATGAAGAATGAGCCCATTCACCTAGAGAGTGATGAATACATGTGTAGGTTCACCATTTTTTCTATTAACATTATCCACATGAAGGACAATGGGGATTTTCCCTCCTCTTGAGAGTTTTTCATACCAAGGTATTGAAGGACTAGAATATTGTCATACTCTTTCTCCTCCTAAGAGTTAAATGATGGTAGATACATACCATATTCAGAAGCCTCTAAGTTGGGATCATCTTGTTGAGGAGTTGGCATGTTATCTTCTTCAAAGGAATAATGTTAATCCACCAACTCTTCACTCATGAATGCCTAGGTGTTTATTTCAACGTCTCTCATATCTGAAGACCCAATGCTCCACTTCCTTTTTATGGGGTACTCACAGAGAAAATCAACCTCATCACCCATGTCTGGTTGTTTGGTGGAAAACTCTCCCTCTTCCATGGTACTAATATCATTCATAAGAATGTCATGGTTTCATGATATATTTTTTTATTTTATCTTGAAGAGAATCTATTGGGAAAAGGTCATCAAATTCGCATAACTTTAAATTATCTTCTAGTTGGAAAGAAATATCTTGTGCTTCCGTAAGATTTTTAGGAGATTTTTCCTTCAAGAGGAATTGGAAATGTCCCTCAAAAGAGCATAGATATTGGTTTAAGGTGGTGGTTTCTAGAAATGAATTGGAGGATATTTGATTAACTACTGTATTGAACCTGTCATTGAACTCCCTTACATATTCCTCTTCATGTTTTTTTATTTCTTGGTATTGGGAAAAAAGGAAATTCATATCCCTCTCATCACCCCACCTTTTTATGAATACATTTTCAAGGTATTCCCATATTTTGATACTCTTATTCGGAAGGTTTTTGTACCATATCTTGGAATTTCATATTAATGAAGTAGAGACGATTCTCATAATCACATTTGAATGCCTATTTCCAGATTCATGGAGTTTGAAAATTTCATAAAACCTTGTCAAATGAAGGTTTCCCATGGTATTGTCCTCACCAAAGAACTTAGGTAGCCATTATTTGGATTTCTTAGGTAAGTTATTTGAACCACCCTAGATTTTTCTCATATCCAAAGGTCTGAATATTTCACTGGGGGCCCAAATTGGAGGAACCCTAAGAAAATATGGTATGTATTGACACCCATTACGGGTCCTCATCAATGGAGTCAAAAAATATCCCTTACAGGGTCATAGAAGGAGGTGAGGGAATTTCCCTCATTGTATTCGCCAGGTAAGCTTGTAAGATAAGGGCTTTGGGAAAATCTCACCAAAGGTATGTGATTAAGGAAATTTGACTCGATTCTCCCCAAGAACTGTGCCAAAATGTTATTACACGATTTTTACTTGTCCAAGCCCAAGACAAGTAAATCAAATCTTACATAACTAAACAATAATCCACCATTATCACTTTAGTATGAAATCTCCACGTTTTAGGGATGGATGAGGTCCATCCTAGGGGAGGCATATATATTTATTCCCAAGTATAAGTTTGAAATATAACCTCAAAACACAAAAGACAAATTAACTATATAATGGCTGATGTAAAATTGCATAAAAGTAACAATTTATAACAACAAATAAGGTTTTGTAACATCCACAAGAAAATATATCAAAACTGCATGAAATTATAGTGTAAACTTAAAATTTATCCAATACATCAAATTCCAACTAGTCTAAACAATTTATGAGTTAGCTAGGCTAGTGTATGCAGCAAAAGGAAGCAAATTAATGGTTGTAGCAGTGTTTTGAAACAACAACAATTAAATTAGTATATTATTCTAATCTAAGGATAGGAAAAGTTAGTAAAAGGATTAGACAATAAAGTTTGAGAGTTTATTTGATCAAATTCCTTCACAAGAGCATTGAGCCTAATGCCTCTTGGGATATGTAGTCATTTACAACAACACTAAGTACTTGGAGAAACAATGATGATAATAATTTCTAAGGATGTCGAGACAAAGGTTTGAGGAGCTATCACTTTAGGGAATCAAGCTTCAAATCTCAAAAGAGGAATTTTTCTAGACAACAAGCTCTTTTGGGCTCTAGTGAATTCTTCTTCTTTCTTGGACTCTTGAAATATATTTCAACAAGATTCTAGAACTAAACTCATAAAGTGATAGAACTTTAGGGCTTTAGGACTTTACCCTACATGAGGTTTCTTTCACAAATCAATGGATGAAATTATCTAGAGAGAGGAAGAAACACTTTATGCTCCTCTCCTAGGGTTTACACAAGACATATATATTCAATATGAATAAGTAAAATATACCATAAAAATTCAACACATGAAAGAAATTAGATATTTTACCTCACCGGGATTAAATCAAGCACAAACCGTGTTTGCAAAAATTTCCACCAAGAAATGAGCCAAGAAACATCCACAAGTAATCCTCCAAGCCTAGCGTATAAGTAAAGAGATCAAGTATGCCAAAGAGGGTGAAAATTTCAGTCCTCATCTTGTGTGAAAGGAATGAGTTATGATGACAAATGAAAATAGAAAGGACTCTATTTATATGAGGCCTTGCAATCATATTTGTCCATTTAAAATCCAACTTTAAGATAGAAAGAGGGTTGAACATATAAAATTTTACCTTACAATTATATAAAATCAATTTTGCACAAAATAACCCTTAAAAGGGTGAGGTCATCCTCTTCTAGGGTGACATTATGTTACATCAAGATGACATTGAGGTGGAACTGTGAATCACTAGGCCTCTAAATTCCATCCATCATTCTACATCTGCCAAAACATCACATATTAACCCTCCTCCATCAAACCCTAGTCCTTTGCATGACATCATGAGCTAGGTGGTTGACATCCAAGCCTCCAAAGGCTAACGTCTAAGTGGAAAGAGGTGGGATATCATATCCTAGACATGCCATCGTGCCTACAAAGGAAATGACCTCCTTCTTCAAGATTCAAATGGTCATCACAAATATGCCTCAAACATGGAGTCTAACATCCATCCTTGGGATCCAAATTCCTCATGAAGGTCTAAACAAATTCATCTCCTCACGAATACATGTCCACCAGGAAAGGTCCTACAAAGGAAAATAGATATTCCCTCCAAGGGTCCATAAGTCACAAGAATCATGCTAAGTAAGCCACATATAATAATTGAACCACCCAAACATGTGCATCAAACCCCCCTTTTCAAACTAAACAAGTGATCAAAGACCTTATACAATTTTTCAAATTTAGGTATGGTAAGGGTGTCAAGGAACCCTATTGGGTTATTCAATCCATAATTCAAATGACTTTCCCAAGGGAGACCTATATAAGTCATGTGTTAGTATGAGGTGGAGTGGGTAATACTTCTAGGCATGGGATTCATGACATACAATGGAGGTGATCCCGATGACCCTAGGGAGATTGAGATGGATATGGAGAAAAATGGAAGTGAAGCCTGTAGAGGTCAAGTGTAAGTGGAGTGAAAAGTGTGAAGATATGCCTTGTAATTAAAGTGATTTTTTCCCCAAAGGTGATTACTTCTTTGGATGATTGTACCTACCTGAGACACAAGAAAATCCAACTTGCAATGATATATGTTAGTATGGATCAACAAGTTAAGATTTCTATCCCTAATTTGTAGCAGTATATGCCAGTTTATATCAACGAGTAAGACATTCAAATCAGTGTGTAAAGCATGATATCAATCAATAATATTATCAATGAGTATGAAAATCAATTATGACTAAAAAATGGCACTTTAAGTTTGAATAAAACAAGTTGTTATATGTTAGTATGGATCATCAAGTTAATATTGATGTCCCTAATTTGCAGCAGTAGATGACTGTTTATATCAGCAATTAATGCATTCGAATCATCATGTAAAGCATGATATCAATCAATAATATTATCGATGAGTATGGAAATCAATTATGACTGAAAAATGGCACTTTAAGGCTAAATAAAACAAGTTGTTATAACATGTGTTTTCTGCAGAAAATTGCAACCTTATGGATTTATCATTCATTCAATTTTATCAGAAAATTACACCATCAAAACGTGCCAACAATTATCCCAAAATATGTGCCCTAATTAGTAGAGTAAATGAGCAAAATTTAGGAGCTAGTCTAGGGTTAGTTTAGGAGTTATGGTTTGTAGTTTATCTAGGTTAGATCATCCCTAATGGTTGTAGGTTAGGGTTTTTAACAAAAATTGAAGTAGTGAGAGAGAGGGGACGCCCTATTAGGGGAAGACTCCTCTCAATGAGGCAAACCAACTTCAAGCAAGAAACCTTTCAAAAGATCAAAAATTACGTTTCCCAAGGAAATGGTTTTATATCTCCAATGAAAAAAAGTATGACTAGTGCCTTTACTATTGGGTTAATGGAGTCAAATAAAAAAATATCTAGAGAATCTACCTCCTTGGGGGTGTAATCCCTTTTACTTCCCAAGGAAATTTTCACTAGCTAGGGTTTAAGCTAAGAGGGTGTATGACCTTATACTTCTCTTAGAAAACCCTTGTATAATCTATAAGATGAAGCATAAAATGATGAAGACTATGGTGGGGGTGTATGCCCTTATACTTCCCACCTAGTTTCTAGAATAACAATACTTGAATTGAAAAAATGATAGCATAATAGTAAAATACCATATCAAGATCAAGAGAAATGCCAAGATAATCCACCATAAGAGATAGAAAACATCATTCGAGAATGGATCCTCACTCCTCCATCAACCATTCATTAATATAGCCATAAAAAATTGCACAAGAAGAAAAAAGAGCCAAGTGTAGAGAAAATTCCATACCAAGTCCTCTCACAATGAGGGATAGTTTTGTTAAAAGTGAGATCTTATGATCTCTATTGATGCAAAATGTAGATAACATAGTTTGTCCACATACTTTAGGTTAAAATACAATACTATCGGTTAACAACCCTAATATTTTCCCTTTTACAAAATAACATTAAACAATTCCTTTAAAATTTCACTTTTACACAAATAAAACCCTAATTAGATATTATTTTCGAGATTAACTGCATAGTGTAAGTGATTAATCTATGACCCATAAAACCCTAATTTATAAGGATGTCACCCCTTTAGGGGAAATTTTGGCATTAGGAGCAAGTCCTTGGTGTAGGAGGAGGGTGTCTAGGCTTTCCAAAGCCACGTGTGAAGCATTCAAATTTATTCCTTCAAGGTAAAGACCTAAAACCCCTAAATATTTCCAAGTACCAAAGCATATCATCTCACCACCATGCCCTAGCCCCCCACACATGACATCATGCTAAAAAAGAGGATGTTTTTCCCCTCCTATGAAAATTGTTTGGAAAGTGAGGGATGGGATATGTCATCCAAGACATCATCAAGGATTTCCAAGTCTGATATTTCTCATCTAGCATGTGGGACCCTGGCATCCACCCTGTTGGATTGTAGCCCCATGGAAGCCCAAGTTAGGCTTGTTCTCCCAAAACTATCCACTAAATAGGTCCTACAAAGAAAAATGAGCATGCCCTCCAAGGATATCAAGTAATAACATCATGATAAGTGAATCCAATCAATAAATGAGCCACATAATCATGTGCATCAAATATCACTATATCAAACAATTAAATGCTCAAAGAGACTATGTGATTTGTCAAGCTTGATTATTGGAGGGTTGACAGGGTGTCATATTGGGTAGATCTTTCCCTACGTCAAGGAGAGATTCCAATAGATCCCTATCTAAGCCATGTAAAGTGGATGAAGTGGTTTGGGTGAATACTCAATGGGCATAGATCTCATGACGTACAAGGGGACGTAGTGTCTCATTCATGGGTGCCTTTGTAGAGGGTGTATGGTACCTTCGTCTGCAATGCACTTTTTCCAAACCCATCAATTTCCTTTTATATTTATTTATTTGAATTATATTTCAATATAGAATAAGGAGAGGTTGAATTTCACTTCCTTGGCATGGTGACCAGTTGATGGAAATTTCACCCACAAACACCTAGTGGAAATGAGAAGGTTGGCTCGTGATGATACCCCCTTTCTCTCAACCATGCAATTGAGAACCATTACCCTGGTTTGGTGACCAGATGATGGAAATTTCATACCACTAGATATTCATGGACGTGAGAGGTCAGCTCGTGATGAGACCTCCTATCCTTCAATTAACCTTTTAAGCATTATTTATTATATTGTGGGTCCCCTTTACTCAAATATAAGTGTTTCACTGCTTTCTTGGGTGATCCCTGGGTGAAGCATATGGAAAGTTTATATAAGGATTTTATATTTTACCCAACATCAAACCCTCTGGGCCTTCAATCCCTTCTTCCCATAGAATGAGGGACAACCCCTTATTAGGTCAATACACCCTAAAATCCCAAGAGATAAGGAAATTTATGGGAATAACGATGGAAAGTGGTAAGTATGTTCTAGAATTGCATGATGGCTCTTTAAGGGAGTTCCTAGTATCAAACCCATCCCTAAGGAAGACCAATTACTAGGGAATAATTTCAACCACCAAGGTGAAGTAGGGAAAAATGCATAATGTCCAAACATATATCATGAAATCTAGAAAAATCTAAGATACAACATATTAAACTGGATTAAATATTGAAATAATACTCACCATAATACTGACTTGTACCTCATGGAGCAATGCCCACTACCTTATGGAAGCTATCCGATGTGGTGGATTCCATCTTGAAATATGTGACCATCTGTGGTGGTGAGAGGGGTTTCCATCTGTGAAAAAGGGTACTCCTAGTCAAGTAGTCTCTAGGCACTCCATATATATAACTTGAGGGCCTCGATACATAATATTCTTAGTCATCCACAAAATGGGGATAACAGTCTCATTTATGGGTTCCTTTCTAGAGGGTATGTTGCCCTTCATCCGAGATGCAAATTTTTCCAAGCCTATTCATTTCCATTAATTATTAGAGTCTGAACATTGAGTCATATATACAAGGGATAGTAAAGAGTACTGCAATTCCACTTGAATCTAGGATACAGTGAGTTCCATGTGAAATGTAAAGTAAAATACTCCACAATGCACCCCCTCGACAAGAGGGACATTTATTTAATGTGTAATTTGATTTTGTAGGTCTTTCGATTTTTTAAGAGAAACACTTCATTGTTATCAATACCTCTTGGGAAAACATATGGAAGGTTCATTATTGGATTTTATATTTTTCCAGATACATTTCCCTCTAGGCCTTCAACCCCTTCTTCCCATGAAATGAGGTACAATCTCTTCTTGGGTCAGTGCACCTGAAAACTGAAAGGATGAGGAGACGAAATGGAACAAGTATGGAAAGTGATAAATATGATCGACAATGGTACAATGAATCCTCAAGGAAACCCTAGGTAGAACCCCATTCCTGAGGGTGACCAACTTAATAGGATGTAAGGGAACCCACAAAGGTCAAATAAAGAAAAAGATATAATTTCCAAGAAAATGTTTTGTAATCATGAAAAAATTATTTGCAACATATTCAAGTTTTTCAATTATTAAACTGACACTTACCATGAAACTAGACTTATTAACTCATGAAGCAAGACTTGTTGTCCTCTGGGGCCAAGATAGGTGTGATGGATGCTTCTCTGTTGTTGGTGATGTATGAAGATGCATCAATGAATATGAGGGGCCCTGTGGGGCTATTCTATTCAATATGACTCTCGACACTCCATGTATTCTACCTATGGTCCTCGAGATATGATCTCATTAGTTACCCCTAGCCTAGGGCGTAACAAAGCCTAAGGTGAAAAGCCTCATGGGACTTAGGACTAAACCTTCAAGAAAATGATCCCTAGGGTGCAAAGCCTCTTGGGTCCTAGGCGTCAGTTTCTCTCTTTTAGATTACCTAGGTCAAGGATTAAATACTAGGATCCAAACCCTAATGTAATATCCATAGGTTGAAACCCAATTGTAACATAAATATAGTTGTGCACATAGGTTGGTGAGCTAGGAACTTTTTGGCCCAGTGAGCCTATATTGTATTATGTAATAACCCAATGAATTGAATGAAAAAACATCACTATTTCATACCATCCTAACAGAAAGAGTATGGGGGGATAAACATCACTGGAAGGGAAACGGGGCTAAGTGTATAGGAAGAGGGCTAAGCCATGGGGGCTTAAAACCAAGAAAATATTATTAAAATATTCCTAAATTCAAAAGGCATGGATATGGTTTTATCCTAAGTCCTTAGAGAATGAAAATGAATCACCAAATGGGTTCAAAGGGAGTTTATGAAGTGAAAAATGACATTTCATGAACATGCAATTATTGCTGAAATATTGTAACTTCGAGGAATATTCTACCTAAGAGGGAATGTTGAATAATATTATTATATTATATTTATTAATTAGGCCCTATTGTGCCTTTGGAAAAGTTGGCCCTTTTGTGCCTTGACAGTTAAATTTAAATTAAGAGGGTAAAGTGACAGGTTGACCCAGACCTAATTATAGGCTAGTCGGACTACTATTTATAAGAGAGGCCAATGTCTCATTTGAACATACTCACCAACCAACTCTGTAGTGTGCAAGTCTTGGAGGAGAAACTGTTGCAACTCAGGGTGATGTCAAGGAGGGTTTTGGTCTATCTCTTGGTAGTTTTTGGTTCAGTGGTGAACTACTCTTGCTATTGAAGGAGTAGAGGATGATATTATGTTTGGTATTTGGTCTATCTATATTGAGGAATTTTTTGTTTGGTTTTCTCCCGCATGAGGGTTTCCAAAGATAATTTGTGTGTCTCTATTTTTTCTATGATTGCCTCTCTTTTATTGATCTTATTTGTGCATCTAATGTGATAAATGATTATAATAATAAATAATAATCATAACTTCTATCTAGATAAGTAAAAAATCAACATGGTATCAGAGCAGGCTTGAAAGAGACCAACTCACAATCTAGTTTTCAGTATTGCAATTGTTGCATAATTAGGGTTTCTCAATAAAAGTGTGACATTTTCCTTGTTTGAGGAGGACGTTGGAGAAAGTAACCACACCTAGGAACTCACCCTAGGAGGGACATCTAGTCCCTGGATAAAATTCTGAAATTTGAATTTTGAGAAATTAGGGTTTCCTTATAAGACCCTAAGTTGCAGTACCAATTGCAGTATCAATTGTAGTTGCAGTGCCATTTCCTTCATAACAATTCCTTCGTATTATTTCCTTCATATTAGTTGCAACACCTATTGCAATAGAAACACCAGTTGCAGTAAAAGTTTTTGTGAAGTGTTGGGACTGATTTTTTATTGTCCTAGTGCGCCTTACCCTAGAAAATCTCTAGCTACCTTTAAATTACAAATTGAAGAACCTCTGAAGTTTTAAGGTTCATTATTACTTTTTGTTGCTTCCAAATGGTTCCACTACCTATCAATACTTTCAGAGGTATTTACTTACATATGTTTAAATTGTATCATTATTTTAAAGGGTATTTGCAGGAGAAAGGATATTTTGTCTAAACAATAATTGTAGATCCAGAGGGATCTCAGATCCAACACATTCAAAGGAACTATGCACCCTAGGTTTGATTACTTTGATATGCCTCTAATTGTTATGGAATTATTGTAATCTTATGAATATCCAAGTTTCATTTTGATCTGTTGAATTGATCATACTAACCAATGGTGAAAATTAAAGTCAAAGTATTAGATTGATTAAAGTTGAGATTATAGAGTTTATTCCCTAACTCAGATTTCTATCAAGATACCATATTGTCTTAGTATAGAGGAAAATTTGAAGAAAATGATTTTCATCTCTAATGAAGGAGACTCAGAAGAAAATAAACACACTCATTCTTGAGAAAAATACTCCATGTTCCAGGTTTGATTGATTAAATTGATGATATTCAAATTTACACATATCAAGTTTGATAACTACTAAAAATTATAGTTGTGATAGCAATCTTTGAAAAGATTTATTATTGAATACTTGGTAGAATGTGAGCACCATTGGGATAAATGATTAACGTAATCATTTACTAGATATAACTAAAATCTCCTCTAGGAGAAACTTCTTTTTTTGTTTCCAGATTACCATGGAGGAATGATTGATCACAACACTAGAAGAGTGTTTCTCTCATTCCTTATTATTTCATTTCTTACTTTTTACCCTTGTTTCAGGAAGGTCACAAGTGATATCTCTAAAGGAGATACTATGAATACTTTTCTCACTATTGTTTTATTATTATTATAAAGAGTATTATTCTTTTCTATTGTTTATCCATTAATTTTCTTGTTCCGGGTAGGTCACAAGTGATAACCCCGAGGAATCTATAGTAACGTTTTCATGAGGAAAAATATTACATGAGACATGAAGCATACTATTCAAGTTGAATACATGACCATATACATCCATGTACCAAAGAATATGAAGAATAAGCTACTTTTGAGATACAAAATATCTCAAATGGAGATTGATTGTAAGGAGCAGAAGGCTCCAAAGAGGACTCAACATTAGAATCGAACTCACAGTAGACATGGTCAATGGATAATGAAGCCACCTTGATAGGAAGCATAACTCGTTTGAAGTCTGAATCAAATTTTCATATTAAGACTTGGTATTCAACACCAAGTATATCCTGCAGAGACTATGAAGTTTTTGTAGACTCAAAAGAAATCAAGACTCAGAGTAAGCCTGATATCATAAAGGATCATATGGGAAAACAAATAGAAATCTTCCAAGACTGGAAAACATATGCCATAAGTTGAGAAGAATAGATTGTAGCTTCAGATACCTCTAGGAGACATGAAATATCCTGAGAAGATTTGCTTTCTTTAGTGACAAAGGAGGAAGCTAGTTAGAAGAATTGGGATACAATTTTTTCCTTGAGACCAAAAGAGAAGTCAATGGTGACTTCCAAGATTGATCTGATAGATAAAGCATGATGCAGATAAAATTATAAATATGTACAAATCCTGATTTGAGTCGAGAGAATTCTCCCAACAAAAGAGAGAAGACTATGATGAGACACTTGCTCCAGTAATTAGAAGAAGTATATATATAAAAACATGATTCATTAAAAGAAGCCGATCTAATATGAGATTCATAGGGAGTGTGTATGAAAATCCTTGTATTTGAGATTGATTTATCTCCAGTGTTGGTTGGTACAGTACATGAGTCAAGCCATGGACACATGACTACAATAGAGGATTAAGTTACGTCTAGAGAAATAACATGAGATACCCTTTGTGCCAGTTATTGAGCCACTCTCAGTTTTATATCAATTTTCCGCCATGATAGAGTAGAGGAGTTACTCTCAGAGTTCAACAACCATAGTGGCAATGGAGAAATCATTCTCATCTTCATAATAATTGCAGGTGTAGATTCCCAGTCCCAAAGGAATGGTTGCAGAGAGAGTAGAGGAAATACTATCAATAAATGAGACAAATAGTTCTTTGCAGAAAGTACATAGAGCTAGCACATGATTGTGCAGATTAATTTGTAGTTGAGAAAGTTGATGTAAGCTCCTAGATCTTGGTATGGCAGGATTGATTGTTTTATTATAATCTTTGGATTTACCAAGAGTAAATTTGATCCTAACCTTTACTTCAATATTGGGAAGGATGGACCAGTTATATTGCTGCTATATGTGGATGAGTTATTCTTGACAGATGAAGAAAATATCATTACACACTGTAAGAAGAATCTCTTCATTGAATTTGAAATGAGGACCTAGGCTCGATGCACTATTTCTTAGTTCCTAAACTATGGTAGATCCCATAAGAGATTTTCCTTAATCAAGGAAAGTATGTTGTGGAAATTATGAAGAGATTCGACGTGATGAATTGTAGAGCCATGTCCACACCTATGGATATGAATATGAAGTTATTGGTTGATACTTCATAATAAATAGTTGTTGTTACTCTACACATAGTAACATCTCTCT
>ML798798.1:170946-185395 GCA_009831015.1 Picea engelmannii
CCCTCTAGGGGAAGAAAACCCAGCAAAAACTTCCTTATCATAAATAGCTTATACAATGTTCAAGAGATAACTCAAACCAATACAGATAATCCTCCCCAAGAGATGCGCCACTCTTCTTCTCCTCTCTCTAACTGGTAATTGCAACTTTCCTCATAAAAGAATGAGCAAGTGAGTTGTGTGTTAGAAGTGAGGCACTAGCCTCTTATTTATACAAGTTTTGGCACGTGTGAAGTGTCTCTTCACTGGCAGGGCCGACTTCTTAATTTGGGTGGGTAAACCCACCTTTATTATATTTCTAGGTCTCTTAATTAACTGCTAGGGCCGACTTCTTATTCTACCTATTATAATTGTCTGTTGACCAATCCGCAAAAGGGGATTTGGTCCTAATACAATTACCGACATGATTAATCCACAATGGGGATTAATCCTATGAATAAAATAACAATAATAATAAGAATGCTTTTCGCAGTTACATTATTTCAACACTCCCCCTTAACAAGAAGGGTATTCTTCATCAGCATCAGGAAAGAGAGGTTTGCATCATCAGTGGCATCAGGAGGACAATATCATCAATATCATCTTGAAACATTGGCTAGCACATTTACGAGTTGTAACACACCCACTACGGCATAATAAAATTTTCGTCGAATTCTCGAGGATCGGAATCCTCGAAGTCCTACGGGGGCCTAGCGTAGGCTAGTTCTTCCCTGTTCACCTCCCCGTGATCATGGGTTAGGACCACAGACCAAGCAAACCAGGCACCTTTTCGTGTTTTGTGACTCAGCAATACAAGTGAGTAAAATCTTAAAGGTAGAATGGCGAGGGGGCTCTAGAATGAAACCTTGGTCGTAGATCTGGGTGCACAGATTCTGGCCATTTAGATCTACCCGCCGCTTAACGACAAAGCACTAGCTCCCTTTCTTTAGTCCCTATCTCGATAGGACCACATACATGCCTAAATGCAAGTGCCTTTCACAACTCGCGACCTTGCGAGTCGTGAGTCGAAGACTCTTGAATTTTCTTCACCAATCGTCGATACCCGAGATTCCGATATGGTATGGCCCCTCCTTATTAGCGCTCTCCATGCATGATCGTCATCTAGGGCTAACTACTAGCCTTTCTCGCAACTCGCAAGTTCATGAGTTGAAAGGTTGAACCTCTGGGCCCTTCTTTTATGAAACCCCAAGACACGAAAGTCAGAGAAGGTTTGACTCCTTCAGGGCTTCTTGGAACTCGCAGCTTCACGACTTGAGTGGTTGGGCCTTTGTGCTCCTTTCTTACAAGAACCCAAAGTATGAGAAGTCAACATAATGTTGACTCCCATTTCAAATGACACGTGTCCACCACCTGTCACCACTCCTCCCTCTCTCTGGGCATGTTATCGTTACACCACTTATCAACCATGTGGGTCCCACCAAGCGGACGTGCCACGTGTTGCACAAGATCTTGCAACTCGCAAGCTCGGGACTTCTACGGTCGAAACTGATTCCCCTCAACCTCTGAGACCTCGATATGGGATATAGAAAGGAGGTCCTGACTCAATGGTTGCTCCTACTTCTCGCTATTCGGGACTTCACGACTCCAAGGGTTTGGTTTTCCACCTCCAAACTCACGAACCCCCGATACGTGATGTATCGAGACGTCAGATCCCACAGCTGTTCTTCCTCTTTGATCAACAGCCCAGATCACATCACGATCTCGTGACTCAGGACTTCGTGACTCCAAGAGCCTGGTCTTCCACCTCCAAACTCACGAATCCCCGAGACACGAAAAGTCAACAGATTGTTGACTCCCTTCTCCAGGCGACTCGTGTCCACTCGTCAATAACACGGGCCCTACCTTGAAGCTTTTCCATGTGTTCTCTCATGCTCGGCTCTCAGCACTTCGCTACTCGTGAAGTCATAAATGACTCCTTTCAACCTCCGAACCCCTGATCCAACGGTCCTCCCATTCTCTGGATCCAACGGCTGCCACTGCTCCTCGCGACTTGGAGCACCCAACCTTTGGGCTCTTAACTTGCGAACCTATGAGTTCGTGAGATCCCTTGATCTCTGCCACCTGTCCTCCTCGGATGGACAGTCCTGATCCTCTCGTGAATTTTCCACTTGCGAGGTCAAGAGACCTCCTCCTCTGACTCCTGATGTTCAAATCCCTGATAGAGAGGATCTCACGACAAGCATCCTCCCGCAAACAGACGGTTCCAATCCTTTCACAAATTTGGAACTTCTGATGTTGAGTGTCTCGACCTTCATCCTCTGAACTCCTGAACTTCTGAATCATCGATATCCCGATACAACCCCTTCGGGAATTTCGCTCTGCTTCTTTTCACATGAGGTTTTAAACCTCGTGCAACTCTCGACAGATCCAACGGCTGTTGGGTTTTCTAAGTAAGATCTGACAACTCAGATTTTTCCCATGCTATGCCCTCTCCCATTGCTCCCTGGACGTGGAAAAATTAATGATCCAGATACTCCCACAAACCTTGGGGATATACGGTCCCGATTCCTTCGGTACTCACGAAGATAAAGGAAAAAGTGGTTAAGGCATTTAACGCCCTCGTGTATTCCTCCAATCTAACGGTCGTGAATGACCGTAGATCTTCCAATAGGATCTCATCCATCGATCGATACTTATTCTTTGAATCCTCAAGGGATTCTGCGACCTCTGCAGAGTCTTTGTACACAAAGTGCTACCTCTTCTAATATTTTCAAAAAGGTGTCTCTATGGGGAGGTTTATCCAGGGTATCACCTAAGATGGATTAGGGTGTATATTTCCCAAGATATGGCTTGAATTCTGAATTGATTCAATGTGCATATATACATATAAATCAATTTATAAACATAAGCCATACGTGGCCCTTCCATTATAAGCATACAACCACCATTTCTGAATAAAAACACTACACAGGCAGTCTTATACTCAAACCATTCATAAAACTTCATAGACTAAGAGCATATATGTCAGCATATAAATTTCACAATGCAAGATGTAAAACACTTATCAAAAATAACACCAGAAGTGAGTGAAACTATTGAGAGGGGTGCTCGTTTCCTACCAACCGTAGGCTCAGCAACTCCCAACGGATTTACCACTAGCCACCCCCGAGCTGAGACCATGATGCTGTGAGACTGCATCTCGATTTTCCAGTGACTGAGAATGAGGGTTACTCTCCCCCTTCTCTGTTATCACTCACTCTTCATATCTCCAGAGTTCTTCCTCCTTCCCTCGCATCTCCCCTTCGTGCTTCTTCCTCATGCATTTCCCTCTTGCGAGGTTGCGTGTGGTGCGATTTCCCTCACGGTGGTCAGGCCCGAGGCTCCTATGGATGGGCAGTTCACTTCCCCCATCCCTCATTAATTCCTAAGGAGCCATCTACCTACCAACCTGGGAGTAATTTATTTCAGGCCAGCAAGCCGCTCTTGGTTCTCCAAGCCAGTGAAGTCCAAATACGGTATTGGTTTCAGTGGAGGTTAATGCCACCTTTCCAGGGGCCTTCCACCACCTTTCTCCAGCCATCGTGGTCTCTTTTTCAGCACATCCCCTCTCAACAGTCCTGCAATATATATTCATAATATTATTCACATTCATTGACCTTTTTCACAAGGTCTATTCACATCACACATTCACATTTTTTTGAGTTTGCCACAGTTCTTGGCCAGTATAGTTATTTTTACAAACTGGGGGAAACAGGGTGTTACAATTCCCTTCCCCTTAAAGGAACATCATGCTCGATGTTCTTATCTATCAAAATGACATGCATGTACAGAAGTAAACAAAATCAGATATGCCTATCTCATGGCATCCTCCATTTCCCATGTAGCCTCATCTGGGCCAAAATGTCTCCACTGCACCTTGACTCGTGCAATGGTTTGGTTCCGGAGTGGGGTTTCTTTTCTATCCAGTATGCACTGAGGTTCTGGTAGAAATTCTCCCTCCAATTCCACCTGGATCACAGACCAGTCAATTATATGATTAGCATCATGTACATATTTGTTCAATAATGAAACATGGAAAACACTATGTGCTTTTACTGTGGGAGGAAGTGCTAGCCTATAGGCTACAGGTCCCACTCTATCTAGAACTTCAAAGGGTCCACAATATCGAGGTGCCAACTTGGCACAAGCTCTCATTTTCAGGGAGCTCTTCCTGGGCCTAACTCTGAGATATACATGGTCTCTCGTCTTGAAATCTCTTGGATTTCTCTTTTGGTCGACATAACTTTTATGTCGGTTCTGAGCGACTTTCAAGTTTTCTTTTATCCGAGTCACCTGTTGTTCCATTTCTTTCAACATGTTGGGTCCAAAATAAATCCTGTTTATGGGATTACTCCAGCTGACTGGAGTGTTACACGGTCTACCATAGAGAACTTCGAAGGGACTCATCTTAAGGATGCTTGGTAGCCATTGTTGTAGGCAAATTCTACTAGTGGTAGGTAGTCTTCCCACTTCTTGGGTTGATGCATTACATGCATCTTTAACATATCTTCTAGTATTTGATTCACTCTTTCTATTTATTCGTCAGTTTGAGGGTGATAGGCAGTGCTAAACAACAACTTGGTCTCTAAACCAGCCAGTGATTTCCAAAAGTTGGAAGTAAATTTTGTGTCTCTGTCAGACACGATCTCTTTCGGCATACCATGCAGTCTGAATATCTCTTTCATGAATACCTGGGTGATATCGATTTCCTTACAAGTCGACCTAATGGGGATGAAGTGAGCAAATTTTCTCAATTTATCCACCACCACCATAATGGCGTCATTCTATTTGGTTGAGGTTGGTAATCCAGTGATGAAATCCATAGAGATGGTTTCCCATTTCCACTATGGGATTGGTAAAGGTTGCAATAATCCTTCTGGGTGTCGATGTTCTGCTTTAACCTATTGGCACTCTATGCATTTGGCTAGGTACTCGGCTATGTATTTCTTCAATCCAGGCCAATAAAATTGTTTCCTGGTGGTAGTGATCATTTTTTGGTATCCTGGATGACCCGAGTAGGGTCTTTTATGTAGTTCATCCATAATGAACCTCTTCAAGTCATCACAATATGGGATATAAAATATGCTTTTGTAAGTGAGAAGACCTCCTTCGGTCTTCTGGTAGCCTTCATATTTTACTCCGGCGGGTTCTTTCTGTAGGTACATGGTCACAGTTCGGATGAAGGGATCTGTTTCTTGTGAATTTATGATTCTTTCCTTGACATCTGTCTCGCAGGTGCTCACCGTTGCTAGGTGAATTGTTTTCATACTTTTGCTAAGGGCATCGGCCACCCTATTTTCCTTTCCTTTAATGTGTTTGATTTCAAAATCAAACTTGCTAAGGAAGGTCATCCTACTCGGGTGTGCTCATCTGGTAGGGTGTCCTAGACACCGGCATCGCTCCTGGTGCAAGTTCTATTGAGAAGTCTATGTCTCTTCTTGGAGGTAAACTCGGTACCTCTTCCAGAAACACATCTCTGTATTCTCTCAGGATAGGGTGGTCGTCAAGGTTTGGTTTGTCATATTCAATTGTTTTCAACACCTGTATTGCATATAGGGTACATCCCTTTCGGCAATGCTTTCTCATTTGCAGATCTGATATTTGTCTCACCGAGACAGGTTTTCAAATCCCTTGAAGGGTTATCCTCTTCCCTTCCTTACTTACACATTCTAAGGTCTTATGGTAACAGTCCAATCTAGCTTTATGGGCAGCTAGCCAATCCATACCAATCAACAGATCATATGATCCTAGGGGTAATATGTTAAGGGTTTCTTGGGTGGGGAATTCACCCAGCATTAATTGGCAGGCTGGTATGACTTCTGCTATCCTCCTTTTGGTGCCAGTGGCTAACTGTACCAACCATGGCTTGGTATGTTTTTCTGGCTGTAGTTTACACTTATCAACAACTTTAGGGGCTATATAACTCATATTTGAACCAGGGTCAATTAAAATAGACACTAGATGGTTGGAAATCATACTTTCTATTTCCACTACTAAAGCTTGGTGTTTGGCTTGGTTACTATACAAGGCTACATAAATTTGTGGCACACTCCTGGCCACATCATTGATGGTAGTAGCTTTCTGTATGTTATAAATTCTCTGACTATTCTGTTGTCGGTGTGGGAAGTCTCTCAGGAGATGTTCTTCTTTGCAACCCCAACATTTTAAAGGTTCTCTCTTTGGGTTATCAGTCTTCACTGATATGGGTCCAAAATTTTTATTTCCGCTCAAGGAGGGAAAATTTTGTTGGTGCATACTCCGGGCTGGAAAGTTCATTCTTGGGTTCTTCTTGTAGTTCTTAAATCCTGGGGGTTTAATTCCCCTTTTCTGAAATCTTAAACTATTCTTCTGTTTCCATCCTTCGTGAGGTTCTGCTCAATGCCCAAATTGTTCATGACAATAGGTTGCCTTTCGAATATGTCTTCTAGAGTCTTTGGTTCATCAAATTCAATTCTATTTCGATAGTCCTTAGGTAGTCCACTAATGAAGGGTTTCACCTTTTCATTTTCTTCCTTGATATAGGGTACATACCTCAACAAATCGAGGAATTTGTTGACATATTCTTCTATATTAAGTTGTCCCAGTTTGAGTTCATAAAACTCTTTAGTCTTTTCGTCGAAATATTTTTCCGATAGATGCTTCTTCCAGAAGTATTTCTCAAACTGTTCCCAGGACAGGTCCTCTTTGTGAACCCCTTTCATATTCTTAAGGTCTTCCCACCAAATGGAAGCCTTTCCGTTAAATTTGAAGGTGGCCACTCGAGCCTTCATATTTTCTGAAAAGTCATGGACTCTGGAATACTTCTTTAGTCCAAGCAGCCAGGCCTCTACTTCCTCTCCCTTCTTTATTTCACCATCGAAGGAGGGTGGTTTGGCCTTTCTGAATTCTTCAAATTTTCAACCTTTGGAAGGATTTTGCTTCTTTTGTTTCTTTCGAGAATAGGAACTGGTTCTGCTGCTAGAAGAGCCTTCTGAATCACCAGCGTCCTTCTCAGAGGAATCACTCGGCACTGGTCCTTTACCTCTGGGGTGGACCTTTTTTGAGGTGCTCCCCTTAGTGTGGCCACTGATATGACCATGTTTCTGAGTTTCAGGTTCATGCTGCATTTGTCTTTGTAGATCGGATAAACTCTACAGTAAAACTGCATTAATTTCTATTTTCTTTTCTTGTTCTTTCATCATCCTTTCATTCTCAGCCTTGAAGCTTTGTAATTCGACCATGAGACTCCTCACAGTCTCGGCTAGATCTGGAGGGGTCCCTACTGCCCTCTTTTTTTCAGACTCTTCATCTCTATTGTGGGAGCCTTCTCCAACTTCTTGGTGAGTCACCATACTATGCATTGATATTTTCCTGCGGTTGATCTTCCGCTTGTGTGCAAAAGGAAAAACGCTGGTTGTTAGTCAATATTTATATTTATTTACAACTAGTACATAATTTATATTTTCACATGTACATGCACACAATAGGGGTTTTTCATTCTTAACTTCATCTTTTGATTAGGAAGGTTAAGACAGGGGGTTACTCTTTTTAAGAGTGTTCCGAATGGAGCTTCTACGCAACTCGTTCATGAGCCCAAGTAGGCCAAGTTTTGTAACCATGCTCTGATACCAATTTGTAACACACCCACTATGGAATAATAAAATATTCGCCGAATTCTCGAGGATCAGAATCCCCAAAGTCCTACGGGGGCCTAGCGCAGGCTAGTTATTCCCTGTTCACCTCCCCGTGATCGTGGGTTAGGACCATAGGCCAAGAAAACCAGGCACCTTTTCGTGTTTCGTGACTCAATGATATAAGTGATTCAAATCTTAAAGGTAGAATGGTGAGGGAGCTTTGGAATGAAACCCTAACCATAGATTTGGGCACACAGATTTTGGCCGTCCAGATCTACCCGTCGCTTAACGACAAAGCACTAGCTCCCTTTCTTTAGTCCCTATCTCGATAGGACCACATACATGCCTAAATGCAAGTTCCTTTCACAACTCGTGACCTCGCGAGTTGTGATTCGAAGACCCTCAAATTTTCTTCACCAATCGTCGATACTCAAGATTCTGATATGGTATGGCCCCTCCTTATTAGCTCTCTCCACGCATGACCACTTGCTAGGGATAACTACTAGACTTTCTCGCAACTCGCAAGTTTGTGAGTTGAAAGGTTGAACCTCTGGGCCCTTCTTTTATGAAACCTCGAGACGCGAAAGTCAGAGAAGGTTTGACTCCTTCCGGGCTTCTTGGAACTCACAACTTCATGACTTGAGTGGTTGGGCCTTTGTGCTCCTTTCTTACAAGAACCCGAAGTACGAGAAGTCAATAGAATGTTGACTCCCATTTCAAACGACACACGTCCACCACCTGTCACCACTCCTCCCTCTCTCTGGGCATATTATTGTTACACCACCTATCAACCACGTGGGTCCCACCAAGCAGACGTGCCACATGTTGCACAAGCTCTCACAACTCGCAAGCTCGGGACTTCTACGGCCGAAACTGATTCCCGTCAACCTTCGAGACCCCGATATGCGATATGGCGAGGAGGTCCTGACTCAATGGTTGCTCCTACTTCTCGCTATTCAGGACTTCGCGACTCCAAGGGTTTGGTCTTCCACGTCCAAACTCACGAACCCCCGATACGCGATGTATCGAGACGTCAGATCCCACGACTATCCTTCCTCTTTGATCAATGGCCTAGATCACATTGTGATCTCGCGACTCGAGACTTCATGACTCCAAGAGCCTGGTCTTCCACCTCCAAACTCACGAATCCCCGATATGTGAGAAGTCAACGAAGCGTTGAATCCCTTCTCCAGGCAACTCGTGTCCACCCGTCAATCATGTGGGCCCCACCTTGAAGTTCTTCCATGTGTTCTCTCGTGCTCAACTCTCGGCACTTCACTACTCGTGAAGTCGTAAATGACTCCTTTCAACCTCCAAACCCCCGAACGCATGATAGGCAATGGGGCTCCTGATCCAATGGTCCTCCCATTCTCTGGATCCAATGGCTTCCTCTGCTCCTCACGAATTCACCACTCGTGACTTGGAGCACCCAACCTTTGGGCTCTTACCTTGCAAACCTCCAAGTTCACGAGATCCCTTGATCTCTGCCACCTGTCCTCCTCGGATGGATGGTCCTGATCCTCTCATGACTTCACCACTCGCGAGGTCAAGAGACTTCCTCCTCTAACTCCCGATGTCCGAATCCCCGATAGAGAGGATCTCGCGACACGCATCCTCCTACGGACAGATGGTTCCGATCCTTTCGCAAATTCAGAACTTCTGATGTTGAGTGTCCCGACCTTCATCCTCTGGACTCCCAAACTTTTGAATCGCCGATATCCCGATACAACCCCTTTGGGACTTTTTCTCTACTACTCTTCACGTGAGGTTTTAAACCTCATGCAACTCTCGACAGATCCAACGGTTGTCAGGTTTTCTAACTAAGATCTGACGGCTCAGATCTGTCCCACACTGTGCCCTCTCCCATTGTTCTCTGGACATGGAAAAACCAACGGTCTAGATACTCCTACAGACCTTAGGGATCTACGGTCCCGATTCCTTCGCTACTCACGAAGATAAAGGAAAAAGGGGTTAAGGCATTTAATGCCCTCATGTATTCCTCCAATCTAACGGTCGTGAATGACTGCAAATCTTTCGACAAGATCTCATCTGTCAATCGATACTCATTCTTCGAATCCTCAAGGGATTCTGCGACCTTTGCGCCTCTGCAGAGTCTTTGCACACAAAGTGCTACCTCTTCTGATATTTTCAGAAAGGTGTCTCTATGGGGAGGTTTATCTAGGGTATGACCTGAGACAGATAAGGGTGTAGATTTCTTGAGATAGGGCTTGAATTTTGAATTGATTCAATGTGCATATATACATATAAATCAATTTATAAACATAAGCTATACGTGGCCCTTCCATTATAAGCATACAACCACCATTTTTGAATAAAAACACTACACAGGCAGTCTTATACTCAAACCATTCATAAAACTACACAGACTAAGAGCATATATGTTATCATATAAATTTCATGATGAAAGATGTAAAACACTTATCGAAAATAACACCAGAAGTGAGTGAAACTGCTGAGAGGTGTGCTCGTTTCCTCCCAACCGTAGGCTCAACGACTCCCAACTGATTTACCACTAGCTACCCCCGAGCTGAGACCACAATGCTGCGAGACTGCGTCTCGATTTTCCAGTGACCGAGAACAAGGGTTACTCTCCCCCTTCTCTGTTATCACTCACTCTGCATATCTCCAGAGTTCTTCCTCCTTTCCTCACGTCTCCCCTCCGCACTTCTTCCTCACGCATTTCCCTCTTGCGAGGTTGCGTGTGGCACGATTTCCCTTGTGGTGGTCAGGACCGAGGCTCTTACAGATGGGCGGTTCACTTCCCCGATCCCTCATTAATTCTTGAGGAGCCATCTACCTACCAACCTATGAGTAATTTATTTTAGGCCAGTGAGCCGCTCTTGGTTCTCCGAGCCAGTGAAGTCCAAATACGGTATTGGTTTCGGTGGAAGTTAACGCCACCTTTCCAGGTGCCTTCCACCACCTTTCTTCAACCATCGTGGTCTCTTTTTCAGTACATCCCTTCTCAGCAGTCCTGCAATATATATTCATAATATTATTCACATTCATTGACCTTTTTCACAAGGTCTTTTCACATCACACATTCACATTTTTTTGAGTTTGCCATAGTTCTTGGCTAGTATAGTTATTTTTACAAACTGGGGGAAACAGGGTGTTACACGAGTCATCGAAAGTTTTCTTCATCGGCAACATCATCATTCTCGAAAGAATGCTATCATCATCTGCATCAAATATGTATCAGTAAAAATGATACCTCATCACAGCACTAGGCTGGCACATCACAGTACTACACTGACTCAATGTCACAGCGGTTAAGCTGGTAGCTCGGTGTCAGTCACATCTTTCTTTACATCTAACAACTAGGTCAGAAGCAAGGAACATCATCATCTCGCTTTACGTCTAACAACTAGGTTAGAAGTCAGGAATCACAACGTCATGCTTTACGTCTAACAACTAGGTCAGAAGCATGACTCATCCTTATTTACGTCTAACAATGAGGTCAGAAGCAAGGAACACATCAACATCTCTCTTTACGTCTAACAACGAGGTCAGAAGTGAGGAATCATCTTGCTTTATGTATAACAACTAGGTTAGAAGCAAGGAATCAACGACGTCATGCTTTACGTCTAACAACGAGGTCAGAAGCAATGAATCATCTTGCTTTACGTCCAACAATGAGGTCAGAAGCATGGATCACACAATGTCATGGTTTACGTCTAACAGTGAGGTTAGAAGCAATGACTCATATTTCTTTACATCTAACAGCGAGGTCAGAAGAAAGGATCACATAATGTCATGCTTTACGTCTAACATCGAGGTTAGAAGCATGACTCATCTTGCTTTACGTATAACAACGAGGTTAGAAGAAAGGATCACACAACGTCATGCTTTACGTCTAACAATGAGGTCAGAAGCAATGACTCATCTTGTTTTACGTCTAACAACGAGGTCAGAAGCAAGGATCACACAGCGTCATGCTTTACGTCTAACAACGAGGTCAAAAGCAATGACTCATCTTGCTTTACATCTAACAGTGAGGTCAGAAGCAAGGATCACACAGTATCATTCTTTATGTCTAACAACGAGTTCAGAATCATGACTCATCTTTCTTTACGTCTAAAAACAAGGTCAGAAGCAAGGAATAAATATACTCCCCCTTTCAGGGAGGGTCCTTTTAGACTATACCAATCTTATCTCGAAAGTGTTCAAATTTTACATGAGATAGAGGCTTATTCAACACGTCAACAACCTGTTCATTCGTGCTAATGTACTGGAGCTTCAAGGCTCCTCTCTATACCATGTCGCGGATGAAATGATAGCGGATCTCTATGTGCTTCGACCTGTCGTGGAACACAGGATTCTCTGTCATTTTTATGCATCTTTGGTTGTCACATAGAATCGTGGTTTCTCTCATCTCCAAATCAAATAGGCCTATCAACAACTTTCAAAGCCATATAGCTTTGCAGCTAGCAGAACATGCGGTAATGTACTCTGCTTCCACTATGCTGAGAGCAATACTAGATTGCTTCCTACTCTGCCACAAGATCATGGCTGATCCCAAACTGAAACAACATCCAGAAGTGTTTTTTCTGTCTGCAACGTTTCCTACCCAATCTGCATCAGTATATCCACTCAATGTGAAGTCATGATCTCCATCATAGCTGAGACCATAATCCATTGTACCTTTAAGGTACCTCATCACATGTTTTGCAGCCACTAGGTGAATACGTCTGGGTTCTACCAGAAACTGACTCAAGGTGTTCACTGCAAAATAGATGTTTGGTCTGGTGTTCGTCAGGTACATCAGTGATCCAATAATCTATCTGTACAATGTGGCATCTATCAAATCTGAGGAAGTATCGACCAACAGCTTCATCTTTGCTTCCATGGGAGTATTCATGGACTTGCATTCTAGCATGTCAAATCTCTTTAAGATTTCAACCGTGTACTTCCCTTGGTTAAGGAAGATTCTTTCTGGACTCTGCCATACCTCAAGGCCTAAGAAGTAATGCATTAGACCAAGGTCTTTCATTTCAAATTCTGTGGCAAGTCTCTATTTACATTCAGTGATGAGATTTTCTTCTCTAGTTAAGAATAAGTTATCCACATATAGTAGTAATATTGTTGGTTCATTATCCATAATTTTGAAGTAGAGATTTGAGTCTGCTTTACTCTTGGTAAAGCCTAATTTCATCAAGAAACTGTCTATACAGCCATACCAAGCTCTGGGAGCTTGCTTCAATCCATATAAGGCTTTCTTCAATTGACAGACATGAGACTTCTTGTCTTCAACCTCAAATCCTTGGGGTTGCTCTATATACACTTCCTCTTCGATAACACCATTCAGGAAAGTTGTCTTCACATCCATCTGGTGCAAATTTCATTTCATCTTAGCAGCAAGAGCTATAATGGTTCTGATCGAAGTGTATCTGGCCACAGGAGCAAATCATAGTCGATACCTTCCTTCTGGGAAAAGCCACGAGCAACAAATCTTTCTTTATATTTCTCAATACTTCCATCAGCAACATGTTTTATTTTGAAGAGCCATTTCAATGATACCACATCCTTACTTTTTGGTCTGGGAACTATTTCCCATACATCATTCTTTATTATGGATTGGTATTCCTCTGTCATGGCATCTGCCCATTCCTTCTTTTGAATGGCATCTTCAAAGCATGTGGGTTCTTCATCAAGTAGATTGCACATCAAAGCCTTGTAACTGGAGAATGGCTTTGGTCTTTTCACATGTCTCGTGGTTTCTTCTAGAACACCATACTTCTCTCCATCTTGAATAAGATCTCTTTCCCAAGAAGGATTTCTTTTATGGGAGAAGGTCATTTGAGGAGGTTCTTGAACTTCTATTATATCATGATCTTCAGGAGTCTCCTCATCAGGGGAAGCTACAACTTCCTTTACAGGTTCTGCAGCTCTGGGAACTTCCCTCACGGATTCTGTAGTCCTGGGATTTACAAGTTCCTCTTCATACATTTCTTCAAGCTGGCATCTTCTCGATTTCTTAAGTGTTGCTTCTTCATCAAAGGTCACGTCCCTACTGATCTCAATATGGTGATGACTAGGTATGTAGATTCTGAAGGCCTTGGATACCTCACAGTATCCCACAAATATTCCCTTCTTTCCAGAGGGTTCCAGCTTGTTTCTTTTCTCTTTCAGTATATGAATAAACACTGGACAGCCAAATATTTTGAGATGGCTTACCTCTGGCTTCTTTCCGGTGAACATATCTTCTGGTGTATTGAGCCCAAGTGCACTATGGGGCAATCGATTCTGCACATAAACAGTGGTCAATGCTTCTTTTGCCCATAAGCACATAGGAAGATCTTGATCTTCACAAATTTCAGCATGGTTCTGTTCTTCCATTTAGCTTCACCATTTTGTTGAGAATCTTGATCCCAACATCTTTTCATAAGTTCATGAACTCTTTTGAGGTATATTCTCCTCCATTATCTGACCTGAGTATCTTAATCTTCCTTACAGAAGGGTTCTCTTATCAAGGCTTTGAATTCCTTTATCTTGCTGAACACTTCAAATATATCTAGGTCTTTTACGAGAATAATCATTAATAAATGATACATAGTATACATACCCATTAATGGAGGATGATGGCATTGGGCCACATACATCTGAATGGATGAGTTCTAGGAATCCTTATGCCTTGTTGTCCCTCTTTGGAAACAGGTTCTTGATGTTCTTCCCTTGTGCACATCCATTGCATATGCCTTCATGGTCACCTTTGAGTTCTGGTAAACCTGTGACAGCTTTGCATATGTATGGTAGTGCCTTGTAGTTGATGTGAGCTAATATTCTAGAGTTCACATGGATTCTTCAATAGCGTGGGTCATGGCAGCTTCTGAGTGACC